>VZTL01039548.1:4426-42372 GCA_013400535.1 Scopus umbretta
TTATAACCTGATCCAGAGCCACTGGAATTGATTAGAAAGTTTTCCACTGACTTCAGCACACTTTCCTATCGGTAAATGTTGCCCAGAACATGCTTTACAGCTAAATTAGAAAGCTCTGAATCACAGTCTGGTAATACAGAATGTTCAACAGGTATTTTATTAGAGCCAGGCTAAAAAGATGCTGTTACTAACCTACTGATCTCTTTACCTTTCTGATCAAGAGGTGCCAATGGGAGAAAAAAATGGCAAGGGTGTGCTGTCAGTGAAAGGGAGGTCCAGAGCTCCCTTGTGGGAGGCCACATGTACTAATCCTGTTTGTCTCGGTTGCATAAGAATTCTTCAGATTTAAAGCACTCCAAGGATTTATCAAGTACTTTTCAGTCTTCAACTGGATTTAGCCAGTGAAGCAGTTTCAAAGCCTGTAGATTAGCACTACACAATCAGTCTCATATAAACGGGCATGACAAGGCTCAGCTTGATGTCTCAGGCGGTGACAGTTTACATGTTTCTAAAGACAAAGGTGCCATTCCACTTGCAAAACAAAGATGAAAAGATTGTTTTACACTTTCGTGAACTGATTAGAAGACAAGGGTTTGCCCTGTTGCCTGTTGTCAGATGACTCCTACCGCACTTGTGTTCATGACTCCTACTGCACTTGTGTTCATCACGATGTTAACAGGATTGGCAATGCTTAGCAGGTTCTTTACAACTTGGATAATGTCTTGTCGAACAGTTAGATTTTTAAAAGTTTATAAAGAAAACCTGTACAGATACAGATTGGGGCTATAATTATGATAAAATTAGATGCTAAACTCTGCTACCAGTAAGTGCAACTGAGTTTCCTGGAGCCTTCAGTGGAGTTAGGATTTCACTATGTGATCTTTGAGTACCGAAGATTTTCTCTTAACAGGAGGAGCTGAAGGAAGCTTCTGAAGCCAAGTTAACCAATGTTATAATTTGTGGTCACTATTAAATCTTGTGTTCTCATACTTTGGGCAGACAAACTTAAATCACAGTAGGAAGAAAAAGGTTCATTTCCAGAGTTGTTTAAAAGAAAGATGAAACAACTAGGAAATTGTTTGGGTTTTTTGTTTTGTTTTGTTTTTGGTTTTTTTTTAACCTTTCAAATTTGAAAAAGGAGAGCTTCGTAATTAACTAAAGAGGGTTGGGAAAAAGCATTAGCATTAACAAAAAAGTTGACATTTTTCTTCGGTTTAATTATTTTTTCCTACATTTTCATATGGAAGGATGTTCAACCAGTTCTGCTTGTTACCTGGACTCCTAATTAGGCATAAGAATATTAAAATCCTACAGCCACTTGAGCTCTGAGCCCCACAACACAGCATTCTTTCTTATTAAAACAAAGCCTTGGTTGGGGTGCCTGGAAAGTCTGAGCCAAGGGGACCCTTAGCTATGCTTGTAACATATTGCCTTCAGTAAACGTACTCTAGAAGAATACCGGGGGAGAGGTATTGAGCCCTTCAACCATACAGTAAGATTAACTTAAAGGTCTATTTTAGTAATTATTTCTTTGAGCAAGTAAGGAATTCTCCTGTTTCAGCTGGACAGTGAAGCGTGATATTGCTGAGTATTACCGATATTATTTATCATCTACATGGCACTAGAGTCAAACTGTCCATGAGTCAGTGCACCTGAGTTAGGGCCCGTTGTTCTAGCACAGCACATAACAAGAAGTGTGATAAAGTGGTTCATCTCTCACTGGGTGTAGTGTTTACATCTGTATAGTTACCTTACCATTTACACCTCTACACATTAACAGAATGTCAATGTGAATTGTACATACTTTGCCTCTGCTTGCTACAGCTCTTCAAAACACGGCTTTCAGCTAAAAGAAACATCATTGTGAAAATACTGTCTGTCATTTGAAAGACTGAAAATGTCCTATACCAGCTTTATAACACAGTGTAGTTTAACTACAACTGTTCATTGATTAGCAATCAGTCTAGTTTTTACGGTATAGTTCTATGAGTATGAGCGTACTTGACCTGTGGTTTAAGCTGATAGCTTACAGTAACAATAATGTGGAAGCAGCCGAATTAGTAAAGGTGGACTTTGCTGGTGCAGCTAGGAATCCTTCACCTGTTCCAACAGTAAAGACTTTGGCAAAATTTCCAGTTCTACAGAAAGAACTGGACTTTGTGGACTACTTCATTTTTGGAAAGGCAATTAGCTGAAATGCATGCTGAAATATTAAATTATTTCCACCCTTGGGTATCTTATAAATAAAATAGTTTGGGATTATGGAGTCAGGCTCACAGATATATCAGTGGGAGTGAAACTTTTTCCTTTGGTTACAATTCTGCAATCAGCTTGATGATAGTAGGATTGCAGGTGCATAACCAGGACTGAATTTGCATAGTCACATAGATCTTAGTGTCTTTGAACAAAAGCAGCCTTTTGATAGTTTAAATTACCATTACCTGTTTGTATTTGTTCACAATGCTACAGTAAGTCTTTGGAAAAATAAACTGACTGGGCTGTTTTGGTTAGTTGAAGATTCACAGTTGCAATAACATTAGAAATAAATATGATAAAAAAATATGCTATCAACTTATTTTTCAAATGATTGGGTGCATTTTGTATATAATTCTGAGTGAAAGGCATGATGCAAAATCACCTTTGCCAGGAATTTCAAATAAAGGCTAAGGTTTTCTGTAGCATTATAAACTTACAGTGAACTAGGACAACATAATAATATGGCATGTCAAATTTATTTGTAGCTGTAGGCAAAGAAAAACGAAGAAGGAAGAACAGCTTCAACATAGTATTACAACAGCACAATAAAAATTTGCTCATTAAGTTTCATAAATTCCATTACAAAGTTTAGTGCATATGTTTACATCACTAATACAGACTGAAGCCTGTGTTATGAGGCTTTCAGCTGGAAATTGCTTCACTTTACAAATTTTCATCTAAAGTCCTTTAAACAATTATGTCAAAATAAAGGCACTAAATATAAGCATCCACAGCATTCGCTCAGTTTCCTGAGCATATCCTTATCATTGGGAGTATGGTTTGTAAAACATCAAAATCAGATTGTCACACAGAGATTAAGGCTGGGATTTTGAGCAGAAGCTAAGGGAGTTAGGCACTCAGCTCCTTGTGAATTTCAATGAGTCAGGAGCATACATTTCCCTTAGGCTCCTTTGAAAATCTCAGCATAAATATTAATAACTGACTTTTAACAAGCATTTGGTCATTGGTTTCAATCATCTCAAATATGCCAATGGCTATGTCCTTTTCCCCACAAAGATCTTCTCCCATGTGCAAGTTTTTTGGGATGCTTTTACATGCGTAGTATCACAAAAAGGATCTTATAAGTTTCTCTTGCTACTCAGGCCCAGCAGAGTTTACATATGCTAGTTATTGCTAAGATCTCTTATGCTATCTCTTGCATCTGCCTGAGATACTGTATTTTAAGAGCAACATCCAATTCACATCATGTAGTCTGATTGATATTACTCAGAGAGAAAACACAGGAAAGAAAACTCAGAATTCAGAGGAACAAGAAGTTATAGATATTCTAATTGCTCCATGAAGACATATATCTTGTAAAAAGTTGAATGCTGACTCTTGACAAAAGTATTTAAATGAGCTCCAGTTTCACTTTAATTATATATGTGAATTATATTTTTTATACCTTTCATTTTTAATTCCAACATTACTGCTAAGCCTTAACACCTTGGAATGCATGTTGATTTCATGCAGCACCTGATGCTGAAGAGTTATGGATTTTTATTAGAAGCCACCTCAGAGGCTGTGCCCAGGCAGTAACTGACAAGGTACTCCGCACGTGTGTGCACTGGTATATCCAGGTTGTCATGCAGTTATGGAAAGTCAAATATCATACCGTCTATACTTGCACAGATATTACACAAACACAAATAATAGTTATGTATTGCTCCACTCTGCCTTTTGTGTCAGAGACGGAACTTGCTCTCAAGTGAATTTGGCCTCAATATAGAATTCATGTGAAGTGAAATGCAACACCTTAGCAAATTTGATGCTGATGTAGCCTATTCCACCACGTTTGTTATCTGTTCCTCCTCTTTCTCAGAGGCATACTGTTTTCTGCAAGGCATTGATACTACTAAGAGTGCTCAGTTTTATAACTGTGGGATAATGAAACCGTATGCAAATATCACTCTGCATGCCCTCAGCTCCTCTGGCTGAGCCCTCTGGACTCAAGTTTCACCCTTCACAGGGTGAAGGATCAATATCTGATCTTTAATAAGAAGCTGTTAATCTTTGTTTCCTATTATCATTATTTTTTACTGCTTCTGCTGAATAATATTCTTGTTTGATACTATTCTTCCTCCCAAGTCACTCCATCAGTTCATAAATTTAATGGTGTAACTGTTTATCCTAATATTTCTTCCTTTTGTTTCCACCAGGGTTTGACCTTGTGTCTTGCAGTCACAGCTTGAAGTCTTCACATGTGTCTTGTTAAACATGAAACAGTTTCTTTAACCCACAGTCTGGAAAATCCTGCAATGCTGATGCTCTACAAATTGGTTTATGAATATAGTTTGTTTCATTAATTTTGCAAACAGAAATCTGGGACCTATAATTACTCTAACAGCCTCAGTTTATTTTTTATTATAATAATATTAACATGGAACCACATATATGTGTCCTTATATGCTTTTCATTTTCATTGAATATTACTGGCAGGAGATTTGTGACTGCTGCACATACACAATAACCAATATTGCAGTGAAAAACCAGTTCAGACTCATGATAATTCTGTATATCTCCATTAAGTCCAAAGAAATGTGTCTGCTCACAGAAGGGATAAATTTTGATTTCTGGAAACTATACAAAAATCAAATATTTGCTTTGATATTTGATTCTTCCATAGGTTCTCTTTTTATCCTGTTTAAACTTCTAACTGTGACAATATAAAGATATAATAAAAAATAAAATATAGCATTACAGAGGACTGTGCAGTGAAAAGTGAGAAAGGCTGATCAAACATATTTTAGGTTAATAACAGAATCAATACATGATTTCACATGCTGCCAGCTCTGAAACTGAACAACCTCTTCTCTGTCCCCAACATGTTTAAAACATATATTAAAGAGAAGTGGTGTAAATTTGAAGAACCACCTTGCCTGGACATGAGACACCAATCTGCCAGTATATACACGATTGCCACAGAGAGAAAGATAATGAACTTCTCTGATTTTCCACTAGGATAGGACAGGACAGAAAATAAAAGCCTTACAACGCAACAAGAATTATTTAGACCACACAAGCAAACGCTTCCTAGCTATTAGGACAGTTAGACATTGAAAGAACTACTTAGAAGGGTTGCAGAGCTTTTAAGAACAGATAAGGCAAACATCCACCAGAAACACTTCAATTTTTATTTGTGTCCCTGCACAGGGATTTGCCTAGGACGCCCCTCCACGTCCCTGCTGGCCATGACTCTATGATTAATAAACTGACCACATGCTAACTAGGCATGTTACAGAAGGAAACTACGATAATGTGATGTAACTAAGTTAAAAATACTGCTTGTACACTGGGGCACGTGAAAGTCCCTCGAAGGTAATGGCATTGCCAGGACTGCATTGCCTGTAAAAGTAGGGCAGACCTGCCGGGAGGTCTTGTCACCGGTGCTGCCTCCGAGCCACAGCCGCAGCGGTGCGTGGGCCAAGCCTGCCGCTCCATGGCCTGGCAGATATGCGCAGCTGCAGCTGCACTGGAGCCGAGTTACCTTCTGCTCTGCAACTCGGAGATTCTTTAGAGAGCTATGGTAGGGCACGTGAAATTTCTGCTGCAGAATCTTTATAACCTGCTCAATTCTGTTGTAGCAAAACTGCATGAGGTGTATTATGTGCAGGGACCTGGAAGAGGGGGTCTACACCTTCTTAACTAATAGAATAAGTCAGCTATGAGGAGGAGTCTGGTGCATTGAATACCAAAAAAGGGTAATATCTCAGAGGAGAAGGAGGACTGAACAGGTTAGAGAATGTTTTGGTAATTAAGGTGATTTCAAACAGTCTAGGCCTGAAAATATTCATCATAAAGTATGCAAAGAACAAGCTGAAGAAATCTCAGAAATTATTATCTATGGGAACTTGGAGAGAGAAGGGTTTACTGGAAGGATGAATCCAGTCCTAATATTAAAAAATGGGGGGAAAGAATAGCTGGAAAAATTTGTCAGGTAGATAGCTTAACTTCAACTCTTGGGGAAAAAAAGGAAAGTAATGAAATTATTTGTAAGCACCTGGAAGATGACAAGAAGATAGGTAACAGCTGACATGGATTTTGCAAGAACAAATTGTGTCAAAAAAAATCTCATTCCCTTCAATGACAGGGTAAGAAGGCAACCACCTAAGGAAGCAGCTGACCTCTGTCTTGGGTCTGGTTCTGTTCAAGGTTTTATCACGGAGAGATGCTTTCCAGGCTTGCAGATGACACCAAAGAGGGAAGGCCTGCAGGTATGCTATAGAATGGGAACAGAAATCAAAATTATTTTGACCAACTGAAGCAGTGGTGTGGAAAAAAAATGATAGAACTAATTAAGGTCAAACATAAGGACTTGTTTGTGCTTATGCAGAGGAAGAAATGCAGCACTAAAGAGAGCAAAAAAGCCAGCTAGAAGGTTACAAAATGAGCATGAGTGAACTGTATATGCAGCCAAAAAATAAAAAAGCAGCTGCTACCTGGATTATACCCCCATAGGGAACATAACCCATGACAAGGAATTTGGGTAGGCTAGCCCAAGGACAGAAATGATGGGGGGAGAGGGTGTTTGAGGAATACTACAGTCTCGAAGCATACAAATGATGGCTGCAAGGAGGAGCAGAATAACGTTCCGGTCCAGATGAACAGGGCATACAATTGTGGGTAACTACAGGAAGGAAGATTTTTTTTTCCTAATATGAAAGCTTGGGAATAGCTTGTCTGGGGAGACTGGAAAGGCCTTACTATTGGAAGTCTGGAGCATGAAGTTAGATAAGCATCTGTCAGGACTGGCAGAAGTATCCTGCACATCTTGCTTTGGAGGAGGAAGATGGACTAGAAGATGCATCGAGGTACCTTTTAGCCTTATTTTTCTATAATTAAAGGAACTCTATTCATTGGCACAGGATTTCCCAAACTTAACTTTATTTTTCCTATAGTTCCACATCTGTGAATAAAGCCTCCTTTTCCCCCTTTACAGTTCTAATCTATTTCAAATCTAGAGGCAAAAATATCTGTTTCTTGCTTCCCAATGAACAGCGGGCTCTACACTCTAAATCTGACAGAATTTTTGTGTTTGTATTAACATAAAACATTTCAAGCTGTTCACAGATGGAATTTAATCCTCCTTTCAATAATCCAAGTTTAAATCCTCATTTCAATTATCTATATATTTTGTAGAATCCCTCAAATGATTCAGCACTGAAGTATTATATAAGTTAAAACTCAGAAGTTATGAATGGAAGCAGATTATATCTTATTAAAATGTTAATTCCAGTCCTTTGAGATAATTGTGACCACAAGCAATTGGTTAATGTGTCAGAAATAAACACTGTCAAAAATAATTAAACAAAATCAAACATACGGACGTCATTCGCTTCAGAAAAATGACAGGAAGACAGAATTATAGGAGTGATTTTCAAAAACATACATACAGGTAAAGACCCAGTTCCAATAAGCAACATTTTTGCACACTTCTTTATATAGCTGTATATAACATTTCAAACTTAATTTTCCTTCTGTATTGAGCTGAAATTCAAAGGCTTGACAACACAACATGCATAATGCTGAGCGATGGAGAAGTGCTGTTTCTGAATTACCCTTACTGTGACAGTACAACTGGCACAGTAAAGGAAGTACCCAGAGCTGGAAAAAAAACCCAAACCAACGACTCATGCATCCCTGTTCTAAGCAGATGGTGACCAAGCAACAGAACATTTGATGAAGGATTTGAGGCCCTCCAGGATTATCTCCTTACAAGTAGACTTGGAAATTATTTGTAAAAGGGCCCAAATTTATTCCTAACAGTGTTCTAGCCAAACAAAATAAGAAAGGAAGCAACACTAAGATATGCAAGAGATAAGGTGCGTTGCTCTGAAGTTGTATTGTTCAACACCTACGTACAGACTTACTGGAGCTATTCCTATTCAACATGGCATCAAACCAGGATCTCCTTATTCTTATGAGCAGATGCACTGCAATCAATTACATTACTCATGTGAGTAAGCAGAGGAGAAGCTGACCTTTAGAGAGATAACAATAGATACTTTCCAATTAATGTTAAAGTAGGAGTATATAAATCAATCCTAAAAAGCACTTTAGATAATACTATATTAACTCTTCACTATATAAATCAAATCAAGTGACATTCCATATAGAGGGGGCTGAGGTACCGTACCATTAGTGATCAGAAATCTGGTCATTGCCTCCTGGGATTCATTCAGCTGACTGTCTTTTATCAACAAACAAGTCAATGAGTCAATGGCTAAAGCAAAAAGCAAGGGTGAAAATACATTATTGTGATGCATACCAGCATACAAGTAGGAACAACAAAAAGTCAACCAGAATATAAAACTCTCACTTCACTAGTGTTAAAGTTCATTGTTTACAAATCCACACAGTACTAGTCCTCCTCAACTCTAGTTTTATTTTACCATATATTTTTCCTCAAAATCTTCACTTTAAAAAACCCCCACACACTGTCGTGCCTTTTTCCACTGGAAAGATAACCTTCAGAATGTAAATCAATGCACTCTTGCCCTGGTAATCCAGTCTTGCAGAAAGCTGTCTCCAGCTAAACAATATCAGCAGAAAAAGGCATAGAAGCCTTCAGTCTTCAATACCGTATTCACCCCAGTGAAGTGCTTATTTCAAATCCAAGCTGCAAGAATTTTAAATGTTACTGCTCAGTCAGTCAAATAAATGCCTCACAGTCTGTTTCAGCTCTCATGTAGATTGGGAACATGACAATGAAGTTGTACCATTATGCCAGTCCTAAATATCAAGCCTTTAAGAAAGGCATTAAAACATCTGGGTATTTTTGCCCTTTGTATAAACTGGTAACAATGCACTAGTTCTTCTTCATCTCTCACTGCAGAGTACTAGCGCTAGTGGGACTGTCCGTATGGAGATTTGGAAGCTTTGTACATTGGTCAAATGTGTACGAATGGATGAGATCACAGCAGAGCAAAAGGTGTGTTCATCCCCCTTCCTCTCCTTCGGTTAAAAGTCAACAACTACAGAAAATGTAGCATTCCTCCATTTGCACTTACAAGAGGCCATAAAAGTATTGTATATAGGAACATTGGTTCTCTGGCACTCAATTTTTTGAGTGTCCAGCTTAAGAAATGGTCACTGAGTTACTACCTTGATCAAAAATGTGTCTTAAAAAAGGGAAGCAGTTACACTGTAGAAAGAATACATAGCAAACTCTTATGTCAACAGTGAGAATTAGATGTCCTAATGAGCATCATGAGAGGATGTGGTTCTGAAAAAGAATAAGGGACTCACATACTTTCAAGGCCAATTGAATTTTTGCCACACTGTGAAACACTTGATCCCCATCCGAAGCAGAGGAATTGCTGCTCTTCTTACCCTTGTTCTGTCTCCTCAAAAGACGCAAAAAGCTTGTTCTCTTCCACCCATAGTACACTGTACCACCCTCAAGGATTTAATAATTGATTCCTTTGTGCTTAGTGCAAGCAAACCTGTTTCATAGCTACTCTCATTTATGTTAGAGGGTTTGAAATGGCACACTGATAATCAGTCAAGCCCACATGCTCTACAATCCCATAAGCATAAAGTGATGACAACTCCATCAGATTCCCTTGAAAGAAAACTGAAACAGTCTTCATTTTTAAAACTTCATATAAAACAAGTGAACTTTTCAAAATGACATTATTGTAAGAGAGCAGTGAATCCTAATACAGTGAGACAAGGATTCTTGAGGTCAGAAACATCAGCTTTACAAAAATGTCCTGAGGGATGCCTGAATGTACTATCTTGAGACCTATAACCTCTCACTTAGGCCCTACTGCCCATCACTCCACTATCAATCCATTTCTAACATTTTACTTGGCTATGAACTTCTTGGAATGACAACAGGATGATTCATAATATATAGTAAGGCTTCCAGGAAGCTTTTTCACTCAAAGCTACAGGGTAAGTGAATCAGCCTTTTGCTTTCTCCCAGGAACTACTTATCTTCAATCTTTCAATTAAAGGTCAAAAAATGAAAGAAGGCAGCCCAGTAACCTATTATGTTTTTCCCCCTTCTCCCGTGTAAGAGGCTCTGTTCTTTACGTAGTTGTGTCTCAACCAGTTTGAGATTGTTTTCACTGGTAGAAATGTGAAAGAGAATTTTGCAAATCCAGAGAACAAAACGAAAACTGCACAGAATGACAGCAATTTCTCTTGTGTCTCTTTTGGTCATTAGCTAACCTAGATCTTCCTGGCAGAAGCAAAACCAAAGCTTTTATCATAAGTTAGCAAATAGTATTTTCAAAGTGTCAAATTGAAGACAGGTTTAAAGGGAAGAATGTCTCCCATTCCTGCTTTGTTAAGAAGGAAAATGCAAAAAAAAAAGGAAAATGCAAAAACAGAATTATATGAATGACAGCCTATCTCTGTTTTCTGAATTTCAGGGTAGAGAGGAGCTGGTTCGGGATTTTATCTGACATGCATATGGTGAAAAGTAGCTGAGGATGTGGATTAGCGTACTATGCCTATTTCATCATTGCCCTAAGGCCCCGTTGTACCAGCTCAGTCAGAGCACAGATGGGTCACTGGGCAGACATAAGTCTCATTAAAGAATACCCTTGGCATCAAAAGTCCCTATGCAGGTCAAAGAACCAGCTCTGCTTGCTCTGTGCCAACTCCAGACACAAGCATAATACAAACACAGAGTGATTTTGAGGAAAGAGAAGAGTCACTGGAAAGGAAAGCATGTGAACAAAAAAAAAAAAAAAAAAGAAGAAAGGAAAAGCTGAAAAAAATGTGATCAGGTCAAACCGAAACAATCTGTAATTTCTTTTTACACCATTTCTTCCATGAAAAAATGTAAGACACCAGGTAAATCAAAAAACATTTGGTTTGAGGCAAAAAAAAAAAAGTATATTTCATCTAACCCAGCCAGTTTACCTATTCTTTTGTTAACAGAGGTTTGTGTTCTCATGAAAAGTATTTCACCAAAAAAGAAAGTTGAAAAGTTTTTTGGAAAAAACAAATGTTTTGGCCTTTTAAAAAATTACTCATATTGTCCCCAGCTTTATTTTTATTCCTCATAAACTCTGTTCACTGCTGAAATAAAAGAAAATCCACCCTGCTATAACATTTTACCCCCTCAATCAGCCATTTACAATTGGGCAAAAGCTGGTAAAACCCTCTAGGCTGGAGTCCATGCTGTACACAGCTCCCAGCAAGTGAATCTGGGCTTTGAATTCACACACTGGACCTAGTTCACCCCTGGTGATGTTCTGCAGTAGCGCCAGCCAGCTTCTGTGAGTTTGGAGGCAAGTTGGTCCCTGTGCCAGTCCTACTGTGTGTGTTAGGTCAGGGATAAATCAACCCCATACTGTTGCTGCCTAGGATAGGGAAGATCAGAAAACTGCTTTTTCTCAGTACCACTTTTACTTGTGCTACCCTGAAAGAACCACCTCTGCTCATATCTCTGCACTCGCTTAACACTGTGCCCTTGCCTGGACGCGAGTCCCCCGCCCCACGCTGTACAGCGCCAGCAGTCAGGAGCCAGGCACCCTCCCCCAGGGAGGGGAGGCCTGGGGAAAGGCCGTGGGTTAATTCACATTTGGTAAGCTACAGCTACGGACTTGGAAGAGCTAAGGATTCCTGCAACATTATCAGCTTGTTTGATAGATGAGCGCGTTAAGAATAACAGAAGCTGGCTGCTGAAACTGCCAGCAGAGCTCTGGGCGGCACGGAGCCCTACGCGCCGGAGGGTCAGCACCATCCGCTTCCACTCGGCTGCTGCCCGCATTCCCTACCTGTGCCCATGTGCCCAGCTGAGCCCAGCGCATGCAGCTGCATACAGTGCAAGGGCAATATCTGGGGAGGAAAAAAAAGATTAATGGATGATTCTGAATTAAACTACAAGCACAAGATTAAATTTGCTTCAGGAGTGACACTGTGTGTTAGTGTTAGTAGCTATGTCACAAACCGGCTCCTTTTTGCTTGCTCATTACAACGCTGATAATGGGACTAACAGAGCATGTGCAACAACCATTTGCTTTCTGCAGCTCCTGACATGGGTTCAGCTCCACATGTGCATTTAACAATGGGAGTGCTCAGGCACAGGTTGCCTATTTGTCACCTGGCTACCCTTGCACACTGCTATACCTCTTGATATAGATGAAACAGAGCTGCTGTTTGTTCCTTTTCAAAGAGGGAAATGTTCTTTTAAATCCACAAATGATCCTTGGCACAGTTAAAGGAAAAAGTCTTTACAAAGAAGAGCAGTCCTCTCCATGACCTGAAAAGAGCCACATTCCTCTGTACTAGCTTCTCTTGATCCCTACAACTGCACCTTCAGTGTGAAAAGGACATGAGCGAAGAGCAGGTACCTAGTGAACTTCCAGCACCCACAGCAGAACTACCCATCTCCTTTCTTACATTTCTGCATTCATTTTCTAGATAATTTAGAGTCTAAACTATGTCACGATTGCCCTCAGCCACATGCTTAAATCTACGTGCTTATGGTTCACATAAGTTTTACTGAGATTTTTGCATGCTGATATGGCTTT
Organism: Scopus umbretta; assembly: GCA_013400535.1. Lineage (NCBI taxonomy): Eukaryota > Metazoa > Chordata > Aves > Pelecaniformes > Scopidae > Scopus > Scopus umbretta. Next base: position 17,176 of record VZTL01039548.1, read on the forward strand.
TTAGGGGTCAAAATGATTCATTTCCCATAATTTTTTGATCATTTCCTATAACATTTCTTCATGTAGAACAAGCCTGTTTGGTTCTGCTGAAATCAATGGAACTGCAGATTTACATCACCTATGCCTCTGGCTCCTTTCCTGACAAGAACACCTGTCTTCTCCGAATTGTACAATTAGTAAAAGTTCAGACTCCTGAACTTTTTGGAGCTCATAACAACACTTGACTGATATCTACATTTCAGGTAACAGGAATCAGAAGCAGTGTTTTGGTCTAGTGTTATTGCTTCTGCATGTTGTGAGGCTAAGACATGGAAATAAATTACAAAGCTCCTATTTATTGCAGCAGCGCTGGATTGACCCCATACTATTATATGGTGCTTCCCAAGTGTGATTTGACCTCATGATAAACGGAGCCATTATCCCCAGCATTCCACATGTGTTTGTGCAGGGTGGCAATGCAGTAGTTTCCCCTGTGTCCTGTGATCTGAAACACATTTCCCTGCACCTCTTTCTGCAAATTCAGAGCCTGAATGTGTTTTGCCTACAAATCCCTGCTCCCAAAACTAGGGAAACTATCCAAGACTTGTGTTTGCAAGACCTTCTAAGGACCAAAAAGAGTTTGGAAGAAGGATAAGCAAGATTCATATTAGCCTTTAAAAAATGCTTGAAACCTGAAGGCACCAGAGTGGTAAAGGGAAACCTGTTCATCCTCTCTTGTTCCCAGCTGATAACCTGGCCTCATCTTGACAATGTTCTGAAGGTCACATCTTCACAAAACAAACGGAGTTTTAAAAGCCACAAGTCATATTTTTCTAAGAGACACACTGAAGAGAAACTTTTCCCCGGTGTGACTCTGGATGTCAAGGAAATGAATTTATGAAAATTATCCTAAGGATTAATTGTTTTGACATTCCAAAGGAAATGCTGCCTTGAATGAGAAAAAAAGCTCAAAGATGCATGAATATCTCTGAGAATTCAGAGCACATTGGCCAGAATCAGGCCCAGTTACAGCAAAAGACATAACTGAATTCAGAAACAAAAAAAAAAAAAAAAATGGGGACCAGAACTACAGTAGGATAAAGTATAAAGGATAAAGAGTCTTGCTGTCTCTCTGGAGTCCCTTTTTTAGTAACCTGCTTTTTGAAATATACTGAATATGCAAGCAAACATCCATGCACTTTACATATGTCATCTACAGAAGAGTCTACTAATCTATCATTTTCAACAGGCATTGAAAAGCAGTAAATGCCCTTCCTTGTTGTGTCCCAAAATGCTTCCAGGGCCAGGCTATCACTTAAGCTGAAGTTTATATGATGGTTGAGGAATGGAACATTTCCAGAACAAACCAAACACTCTAAGGAAAACGTAGAGACTGCAGTTACATTATCAGTGGTAACAATGCTAAGAGGATTCAGAGAGGAGAAGGGGTGACATTCTATTGCTGGATTATTATTGTAATTTTAATATAGGCACAAAAATGACCGTGTGTCAGATACACCACTGTCTGGTGCTGTGTGTAATTACACCAGCAATTATCTTCTTCCTAGTGTAGTCCAAATCCAGACCCACCAATTGTTGCAGTCTTCCATATGGCATTAATTGATCACATCTTGCTAAAATATTTTATTCTTTTTGATAATGAACACCAACAATAAAGACGGAAGCTTCAAAGTGTACTGTCAGTCCTTTTACGCTAATAGCTCACACAGACACTGTAGGCTTCCTGTCAACTTTCAGAGCTCTTAAATAGAGAGAAAAGGCAAGGCCACTCCAAGAGTCAACCTCTATTCACAGGGAAGGAACCAGCAGTACATTATAAGAAAGGTTTTTCTTTGTGGAGAGAGCTCCACATTTACTTGGAAGTGAAAAGTTGACTATGTACCACTTAGATATTCTGCACATGACAATCATAGAGCCTTCCTCTGAGTGCATATTTATATGGCAGGTGGCATTGTTAGTGAATGAAGAACTGCTCAAGTGTTGAGTGACTCACTTTCCTAAATATGAGTCGAAAACTCTTTGATCAGACATTTCCTGCTTTGCCATTCCGTTCTGAGAACAAAGTAAGAACTACTTGTAGCAGCATGAGCAAGCAAGGCTTTCATTGAGTTTTAATGAATTAGTGTGTTTTGCTGAACAGCTTTGTATCTTGTTCTTGGCTACAGTGTAAGATATGAATGGTGGTGACAGCTTAGTATACACTTTCCCAGATTCTGAACATCAGTGTATTTTGAGGGGCCAGAAAAAACCATTTGTGGAAAGCAGAAGGAGAAAAATTTCTTTTTCAATGGCTGGATTTCTTTTTCTTTCTTTAAACATAAAAAGGGTAGATGCAGACCTTTAGTTATACTTTGTACTAGAAAGCATAAAGCAACCTAGGAAACTGCCCTAAGATGGGGGGGTTTGACATTTCCTGTGATGTAAGAGGCTGTTTGGGAAGTATAACCCAAGCCAGCTGTGCATCATCTGCTTCCTGCCAGCCAGAGATGGGGAACCCGCTGGTAAAGCGGGGGCACATGGTGTTCCAGCCAGCCCCAACATGCCAGGAGAGTCCCTGTAGGGCTCATTAGCTGGCAACGTTTCCAGCAGCTCTTTCAATGGTTTCCCCCCCGTGATGTTGGAAGCCTGGAGGCACATACAAGCTAAACTCCCTCCCCATCTCTGTGAGCTGCCCTGAGATTTTGACTCACCACACTGTATTTGTAAAACATTGGTGGCCCCTTACTCCTTTTCCCTGTTTCAGTGAGGGAGTTACACTGTGGGTGTGAGAGGAATTCTGTGCCCTGGCAGCAGTGAAAGGCCATTTCCAGGTTTTGTGTTTCAACATACATTTGCTGTCATACACTACCATTTCAATACAGATTACCTGTTTTCAACTTTAATTAACTTCTGCTACTAACACTTCATATATTGCTCTGAGTTTGAGGGTATGATAGGCAAACATTACAATTGTTAAGCAGGTGAAAAATATCAACAATAAGCAGGGGATTTATTGTAATCAGTCAATATGCTCAGCCTTGCAACTGCTCAGTACTTCATGCTCCATAATTATATGGTTGCCACAGTGTAGCCATTCAACAGTGTTATAATTAGTGAGTAATTAACTGAAGCATTTGATGACATGCTGCAGAGCACAAAGCATGTGTGCTGTTGACAGCAAAAGGATACATAAACTGTCTTTGTAACAGTTTTCTGAAACTATCACAAAACCCCATTGTTTCTCACTTGTGGTGATTTTCACAACTTTTCAGGTGCTGTACAAGATTAGAAGCATTTATGCTTTAGATGCTACCACAGCATTTAGGCACTGGGCTCTTGTTGAAATCAAACATATTTATTTGCCTTTGTGGATCTCAGCCTTATACATACACACATATTGGGCTGCCTCAATATATCCATATGGTCAAAGCTATATGTCTCCCTATATTTAAAAAATATAGAAATGTTGCTTATTTCTATAGGGTTAAAGATTAAAGGTATGCTAATACAACTGGACCTCCAATAAGTAGTATATTAAAATAGCTATTCTGTTAGATAACAGAGCCCTAATTAAAGACAATTTGAATGATTTAAAATTGTCCAGATTGGCTTTGATTATATCCTTTTTTAAAAAAAAAAAACAAAAACAAACTATAAATTAGTGATATTTGTCAACATACCTAATGAAGGTACAGGGGCAGGAATTCAGTGCAGCACTAAGTGGGAAAGATGTATGTAAAGGCATGGTGAGATCCACCTAGTACCTGGCAAGGAAATGAAAGATGTACAAGGTCTGCAATTTTTACACCAGATAGGGCAAATATCTGCAAGAGAAAAGATGAATGCCATCCTGAAAGCTGTTTTGTGTTCCTTGCGCCAAGTCTTGGCCCCTGCACAGGACCAGTGACGTGTTTCACTTTGATATTTTCAATCCATTGTTTTTCTAAATCTGTTTTCATTTTTGGTTGGTTTTTTTTTGTTGGTTTTTTTTTTTTTTTAGCCTTTTAGGTTATCCAAGTATTCCAGGCTATTTAAAAGCCCTTTCTTATCATTTTGTTAGAACAGCAGCACTGCTAGCTGTGCATGTCCGTACATAATCTCCAGTAACCTTTGCCAGCATGGAGCTGGAACACCTCCCAATTGTCTTGTCTTTTAAGTGAATTATTTTACATTTTCTGGTTGTGGTGTCTGAAACATTTGGTCATAAATATATTGCAAATATGGATGTTCATTATGGAGTGACTGTGTCAGTTTGAATTTGATAGAACAAGCCAATGTAAGCTATTTGCTCTCCTGAACCAAAAAAACCCACCAAAACCCACCTCAGTAAGCTATGAAATATTGCACAGCATCTACACATCTAAACACAACAGCCTATAATTTGTCACTGAGTGCCAGATGCTGAACAGAGTAGACAGTACTCAGATATAATTGTGCTTTTGTAATGAAGCCCTCATTACTGCAGCCTTAAGTTTTTGATTAGCCAAAAGTAAGTTTCTAAAATTTACAGTCATGCAAAGGGAATGCGATCTGGTGTAACAGTGTCTAATCAGCTATGTCACAGGCTCATTTAGAAAGCCATGGTGGGCGTTTTTAAAGTGAACTTGGTTCAGGGGCCTCGTGACTTCAGGAGACATGAGCCTCCTGCTTTCACCTTTTTAGAATATGGATTTTGAAATTAATGATGACAAATTAGATGTTGGTATTTTGAAATATGCACTTTTTGGTCTATATAGAACCAACCACCACATTTGCTATAACTGTATGTTTTGAGTAGAACATCACCACCATATACCCTCATTCAGATCTCTGGAATAGGCTGGACATGCTGCAGCAGACTGAGGGGGTTTAGTTACCCCTCCTACCGCAGCAGTTAATACTTTGTGTACTTCTCTGCCATGTGATATGCTCAAAGTTCCCTGACTGGACATGCTGCTCATTTAAACCAGACCTCCATCTGCCTCTGCCATGGGCGTACAACTTTGACTTGCAGAAAAAATTACTTTGAGTACTGTTGTAACAGAAGTGGGAATATGTGAGAGGAAAAAAAAAAAAAGTTTCTTACATTTAGAAAGCAAGTGACCCTGGTGTGTGTGAGGGATATCAGTGGAACAGTGTGATAAGTAGATGTCACTGTTTATTTGCAAAGCAGATTCATCAGTAAGCCAGGCTGCCCTCATGCAGCCTAATAATATGTCTTAGCTTCACCTTCATGATAACCTAACAAAGAGAGAGAGATTTAAGCTTCGTGCTCGCTCACTCATTTTCAACCTCTGCTTCTTTGCTGTGATTGCCACGAGCAGAATCTGCCTGGTAGCACTTAGCAGGATTTCTTGTCAACTTTTACTGTCCATTAGATACCAGGATGAGACCAAAATCTGCCTGAGAGCTGTCGCACAGCAATGACTTGTCAGTTCCAAAGCACATGAATCATATTTTGACCAGAGACCCAGGACCAAAACTCTCCTCAGCCATGCAGTTCCCTATCTGCTATTTACAGGGGAAGGATGAAAGATGTTTTGCAGTTGTTTTCAGTGGTGACCTAACAAATTCCAGCAATCTCAGTGAGGGGAAAGCCAAGACCAAGAGCTTTTGAGGACCCTACCTGAAATGCACACACATATTGAAACGCAGTTCCCTCACAGAATACAAGGTTTATCGCAGCTTCTCCACACAGCTACTGTCATGTGCTTCCAGGATCTTTAGCTAGCTATGCAGATGACCTTATTTGTTTATAAGTATGCCCAGATTAAGGGGAAAAAATGCTGCTTAGACTATCCTACTAGTAAGGTAATCAAAAAAACATAGACTCTAACTACACTGGCGTGCTGCAAGGAGGAGCAGTTTGCCATACCTAATGTTTCATTTTTGGGGGCAGGGTATATAAATACCATAGTATATCAATAGCAGGTAAATCAATTGATACAGAAATTAGATGTCATGTACAGCAACTTGGCCTTTATTGCTTTTCCAATATAGCTCATCTTACGTTCTCTTCATTACCATTAAATAATACTTGGGAAGTAGAACTACTTTACAGTTTCTCTATTTAAAAGGTGGACTTTTATTGTATAGATTTTTTTGTTCTTGACAAGAGACTCCAGGACATCTATCTCTGTTTATTACTTTGAGTAGTAAAGCATTTAGGGAAACAAATGCAGAAGACACTGCTTTAATCAAAACCGGTAACACTGAAATCTTGAGACAACGCTGGTAGGATACTGATAGAATTCCTCCGAGGCTTTTGACAGCTCTGTCCACATTCAGACCAAGTGGCAATGGCTACAGATAACAATTAGGCATTTCTGAAAGGCTTCTGGCATGGAAGTGGCAATGTTTATGTACCTCGCTTTTACTGAGGTAACTCATCCCCGGATTTGAACTGGAGCATGTTTGTGTGTGTTGTGGGACAACGGGTGCCTTTTCATTGCTTTCAGATAGACAGGAAACTGTCTTTTTCTGCTAAATGAAGGTAATAGTTGTAGTGAGCTCAACCACCAGGCCCTGTTTTTCTGTCCTGTAGGTGGACAGGTGTCTTGTAGGTGTAGGTTTTCTGTCCTAAGAACCCCATTTTATCATATATTTGGTGCCAGCTCCTCTGGTACAGAGTAGACCTAGACAGTACAAGTATGTCAGATATGAACTATGTTGGCTGCTTTTCCCTGAACAATTATATCACCCTCACACCTTTAAGTCAACCAGACCCCTCATCTCTGTGAGGGCACTTATGTAATTTATTACTGAAAACACATGAGTTCTGCAGTGTGTCCCAAAACCAGGCAGTACTAAAGCACTTGGAGATTAGGAAAGTCTTGAAAAGAGGCTCCACAATTTAAAGCCACATCACCAAAAGAAAAAATGCACTTTCTCTGGGGACATGTGGGCCTTGTGCTGTGCTATAGTGAGGGAGGAAAGAGGAAAAGACTTGTCCCATGCTGGGCATTGAAGTCACGTGCCATGTCCTGTTCTCAGCTGATGTGACTCCAGGGGAACAAGGCTGACGTACCATCACTCCTGGGGGACCCAGATATCTCAGAGGAGCAGGTATGGCATCCAGCTCATCAGTTCCTATGGCAAGTTTTTTTGGCAACTAAAGATTTTTTTTGTCAGCAAGTGACCTTTTCACTGCAAAACAGTAAGGAGCCCTAAAAGAAGCAGCAGAACAGACCAAACACTGGATGTGCTCTCTGCACACATTTCTGTTCTTACCCACACCCAATTAAGTGAGGTCAAAATAGTCCAGCAACATCAGGAGTGCCTACAGTAGGCTCTGTGGACCACTTATGCTTTTCCTTGCCAAAATCAAAATTAAAAGAAATTGATGTTAAGTAACTCTTGTTAACACAAATCATTAATTTCTTGCACAGAGATCTTCTAGCTGTGTACAACTGGCTGATAGCACAACCCTCTGCAAATTTTCCTTCCCAGTCTGGAAGGATTTGAATAAGAATAGCCAGCAGGCATCAGCTGAAACTCATTATGCCCTCAAGATGTTTTCTACGGTTTTACAGGAATATGGTGCTCTAACCTAATTTAAAGTACTATGCCAATTACTAAAACTGTGACAAAGCTCACAGCATACCCATGGAGGGACCTGACTATTGGGTCTCCTAGAACAGTGCAATTCTGTAGATCTTTGTAATCCCTTTGTAGTGTGGAAATGACAAGGTGGAAAAAAATCATCCCTCCACTCAAGTCAGTGACAATTTGTAGTGATAGATTTTCAGCAGAGCCATCTTGTTTAAGCCTGGCAAGCAAAGAAGAGTTATAGGACAAGGATATGTCCTCCAAGAAAGGTGACTACACAGGCAACCGGAATGTACTGCACTCATTTTACCACTTAAAGAGAAATCTGAGCTGTAACCAAAGGATTTTCAAGGACTAAAAATACATCGAGACTCACAACTGGAAGTTTCTGTGTATGAGGCAACCTGTGAAACTTACTGACGTACAAATCATGCTATTTGCATAGGACCCTTAATCATTTCACCTTTTTATATAGATTTGTCCTATGGTTGCTTGTTCACCTACAAGGCCATGTGAAGAACAGGGCAACGTGCTGTACAGTGCGGACCAGAAAGACACGGATGAAATTGCATCTAAATGTATTATATCTCATTTAAAACCTCTTGAATACTTACCACATGCTTGAACCCATCTGTAAAACAATATTAATTTCTCCCCATTTTTCAGTGAAAAATTTATGAGCACACTGAATGGTTAAAGACAGGGGAATCTGTGGATTCTCTTCTCAGACTTTTAGACCTGAAACCTCTTTTTTAAAAAAAAAAAAAAAAACAAAAAACCAAACAACCCAAATCTCTCTCCTTTAAAAGAAATATAGCATTAGGTACAGAGAAGAAACCACATACCTGCTGAAAATACCAAGAGCCATTTGTCCTGATTCTTTTGACTAACTTGCATGCAGAAATGTAAATCAGATGGATGTCACCAAAGAGGGCATTTTTCGAACTGTATGAGCAGCTCAAATCAGTTTCAAAGTGGTGAAGGAAAGGTGTGTGTAAAACACTATTAGAAAAATAATGGGATTTGTGTGCTTACTGTACCTCAAAAGAAGAAAGCTCTTGTACTTCATTTCTTTGCTATGTGTTTTATCTTAAGCAGTCTCTGAACCCTTCTTGATGCTCTGATAGGTGGGAGCTGATACCATTTAGTCATATTAGCTGTCAGAGCACTGACAGTGCTGGCAGCTCTGACTCTGTGTACTCCTGCCACATACTTTAAGATTTTCTGCAGGATAGTTGTAAAAATAATTTATTTCAATTTAAGCTCATTATTTCCTTTCTCTTCGAAAGTGCTGCAGCCTACTGAGACTCATTTCTCCCTCCCCACAGCCTCAAAAGATCGTTGCTCATTTATTTTTATCTGATCTGGAAGGAAGTCTACAAGTTCGCGTAAGCAAAGCGCACCCTCAGCTTTCAGTGCCAGCTCTATAAGTGTACCATGCTTCATATCTTAGCTATGTGCTATACATGCCAATATATGATGACATATTAAAATGCAGACAACTTTGTAATTCATCAAAAAGTGGCATAGATTGTAATTAAGATTAGTATATTACTCCATGACCTGGCCCGATCCAATGAACACGTGGACATTATCATTCTTCAGACTGCTGTCTCCTCATAGTGGTTCTTCTAAGAATGCTGTCCTGAGATCAGCAAGCAATTGTGTTTCTGTTAACTCAGCACCAGTCGCAGAAATATAACTTTTGAAATAAGGACACTGAGAAGTAAATCTAACTCTGCTAACTCCAAGGGCAATGGTACACAATGGTGCTCACGTTACTTGGAGGTGGCATTTGGCTACAGGAGACTTCTTGCAGGAAGATCTGGCATAGACACTACTTAACAGATCTAAGAGAAACTGTATTTTTTTTATTGGTCTTAGCAATAACCTGTTGGTCAGTATCAATGTTATACATATGCTTGTACATACAGTACCCATAAAAGACACATGGCAACAATCATAAACTTACCCAGAGCAGAAAAGAAAACAATCTATCTTGTAACAAATGAAATTTCACCACAGTTCATTTCTCATAGATATTCCATTTCCTTAGATTCAACATTTGAAAGACATTAGGATCAACAGCATCTATCATCTGTGGCAAGACACTTACATACAAATGACACCCTAGTAATGACACAGCTGGGTGTGGAATCTATTAGCACTTGCAATACAGAAATGAAACCATCAAGGGGGATTATCACTAAGCTGGGAATGGCTCTATGCTTCCCATCATAATACCAAGGTAATTTGTAATACAGGAAAACCACATTTCTGGGACCTACTAAGAAATGGCTCTACACATACATGCCTATGCTGATAAGGTATGTCATTGTCAAGGAACATACAGAAACACAGTATTCTACTTCTCCACTGCCTGTCGCATATATTACATGTCACCTAACATACGCTTCACACGTGCATCTACTGGAAGGCCTAGCCTGAGGCTTATGATTTGTTTGTTCACAAGCTGCAGTTAGCCACTGTACAAAGTATATCCTGCTAAAAAGACTGGCTGGGGAGAAAAAGACCATTTACATTTTGCTCCCTGTTGAAGTCTGGGTCAAGAGGAGCTGTCTGGAGGAAGGGATGTCAGTAAACCTCACTGAAGATCAATTAAGAATACATGCCTTTGGAGATCCTTCTGGAGTAGAGGCAAGGCTAGGCTGTGAAAGGGAAAGAACCAATATGCAAGAAACCTCAAACATCAGTACAGACTAAGAGTACTTCTGGGAAATGCAGAGAGGACTGCTGGACACAGCCCCAGAATTACATGGAAAAGTCATGGATAGACCAAAACTTTGCAAGGGATCAAAAATTCTGCAAAGGTCTCTCCAAAGAGATGGCAGAATTTTTGCAATCCAGAAACAAAATGAAAGTCAATAGACTAAAAAACAAAGATGGAGGAAAGGGCTCACTCTTTTGTCCTCAGCAAGGACAGAGTAGGCCAAAGGAAAGTTTGCCTGCAAGGCTTTTATTGAATCTGTCTCACCAAGCACGTCTGAGTTTTCTGTTTAAAGATTTCCCCTGTTGCTATGTATCACTTTGGTTTTCTAATAAAATGCAGTTTTAAAGACTAAGGATCCTTTTGGTCATTTTCACTTCCAAGAAACAGCTGGGCAGGACCACCTCTGTGCTCTGGCCATGCTGGGTCCTGTCAAAACTGGCATGGTTTATTCTGAACTCTGAGCAAGCTGAGATGAACTGAAGGAGACGCTGACCATGATCACGTGGCTGCATCTGTGCTTTGGCTGACTCCAGAGCACTCTCATTTTGAACACTACAGCTCTCATGCTCTGATACTAATAGAAATTTGCTTGAATAACACTATGTTGCTTCAACCCTTTTGAGGCCTAATCCAGCACCCACTGAGATGAGATAATGCCCACTGATTTCAATGGGCTGTGAATTATATCCTTTATTTCAGACTTAAGAGCTCTTTTTATGTTCTTCCCTTTCTTTATCACAAGGTTTAAATCTGCATTTTCCTCCACATCACTATTTCTGTAGCCAGTGCACATCCCTCAATTGGATCATACTTGTTCTGAAAAGCAGTACCCACAGTCAGCCTCTCAGGACACCCACCAGTCAGTCTTCATCACTCCTTCTACACTATCTGCTTCATTAATAAAAACTGACATTTCACATTTCAGCTGTAACATACCTAACCAGCTATTTATTATACATACAGAATAGCAAATGTAGCATTCTCTGACTCCTGCTCTGCAGTGTGGGCTTTCCTGACAATAAGACATTTTGTTATTCTTTCCAAACATGAATGTGCTGAACCTTTTTTCACAACATCTCAAGCATGCTAATAGCAAGTGGGCTTTATTAGTATGCAGAATTGAATTCTCAGGAAACATCAGCAGATGACATGATCAGTAATGTGTGATCAATGCTTCACCTTTTGCCCTTAATTTGATTGAGGACTATATAGCTGAACAAAAGAGTAGTTTGTAAAAAAAATAGCAATAATACGTGTAACAATACAGTAGCAATTCTCTGTTCCAGGGCATGTTGGGTAGTTCTGATGTTCTGCATTCCCAAATTCATGTTGCTTTGATTACCAGGGTTCTGGGAACACATGCCCAGATCCAGCAAAAAAATACAACTACATGCCCAGACTTCTGTTGTAGTAATAAAATGTGCACAGAATAAAAAGTCTGAAAAAAACTGTATCAAAACTGCAAAAACTGACCTCACAGGCAGTGAAATTTGACTCGTGCTCAAAGTCAGCACAAAGCTGACATCCCGAGTCCTGCTCAGCCTCCCAGGGGCATAAATCAGTGGGTGCTCCCTGGACCCTGACTGGGGCTACATGAGGATGGACAGGATGGTGGTCTGTGACATTTCCTTGACCCTCACACAGTTCCTCCACCAGTGCCGAGAGTAGCAGAAGTGCTGGAAGTACTCCACAGGTGGCTATAGCCTGGGCCAAAACCACTATGGCCACTTCCTTGGAGGCTGGCTGATAACACAGGGCGGTATCGAGACTCAGAGAAAAAAGCTCCTAACAGGCCCAAATGTTACAGCCACAGAAATGGGCTGGCAGAAAGGAGAAATCATGGCAAGTCACGCTCTTGCCTTTAGCCAAATACAGCTTTCGGGGTGGGGGGGATGCTGTGTGGCCTCACAATGGGAAGTTTGTCTCTACGTGTATTTTTTCTGACTGCCAGAGTTGAGTTACCGCACAGTAAAACCTTAAGTTTGGCTTAGGTTCAACCCAAACCAAAGACCTTGGCATAGTTTCCAAGTCCACCCAAACAAACAAATGAATTTGGGTTCACTTGAAATTTAGCTTAGAGCTTTGGGGTTTTTGATTTCTTTTGGGGGGGTGTTTGTTGTTTTTTTTTCTTTCTTTCTTTTTAAACATAGTCACTATGCTACTCCAGGTGTCAGAGTCCCTAATTGCAATTGGCCAAATCGCTTCAAGTCGCTCTACAAGCCTGAGCTGCCAAAGCAAACCCTTTCTGAACAACCCTCTTGTCTTGCAGGAGCTAGCAGTATGCATTTGCAAAATCCCAGAGTCCCTAAAGCCCACAATATTGTAAAAATCTTAAAATGTTAGCAAAGCTGCACTGACAAAGAAAGAACAGTTTTCAAAAAGGGATACATGACCCCAAGTGGATTCAATGTCATTTAAAGAAAGAAAAGAAAATAAATCCACGCTTCTATCCTTCAAAGGTAATAAAAAGAACCAGGATTGTTACAAGACTTGCACTTAACCTCCAGGGTTCAATACATGAGGCTCTGCAGCACTCCAGAGGCACACAAGGGTCCCAGGATAGTCACCCAGACCTCATCGCATGTCTGTGCTCACCTGCAGGAGAGCATGAGTTCAGAGACTGCCACATTTACTTGCTTTCCTGCTTGTCAGATTGATGCGAGCCTCTTTCTGCTGCCTTTCAAGTGCCATCATCTGAGTGCGTTGAATCAATTTCAGCCAGTAAACTGCATTATGTGTTTGGACCCAGACACACTCAGGTTTTGTTTTCTCCATTCTTCTAAATCCATACACTGTATTTAAGCAATAAGCTATACCAGGCAGTGGTGAATGAGTGATTCCTGTACTCCTCAGGTGTCATTATGCAGTATGAAGCTGGAGGCCAGAGTACTCTACCACCTGAGAAGTGCAGTAATCCTGTAGAAATGGACAGAGTGGGATATCTTCTTCTAAAACAGAATTTATAAACATAAATACAAGAAACTGGGAACCCTTGATACGGGTATAATGTCACTGTCAGTCAGAAATGCTACTTTTAAAAACTTTTCACAGTATAAAAATAACTCCAAATGATTATGAGACCTGGGTTATTGTACAAAGTTTGTCAGTGGCACACAAACCATATTATTAATATAAACTAAAGCAGTCACACAGTGTCCCATTGACAGAAAGATCACCTAACCATCCTGAAGGTGGAGAAAACAGTCCAGAGGAGACGGGGGTGAGGTGGGAGGGAAGACTCTCTGTGCTTCTAGAATAAGTTATTGACTGCCAGGATTAGATATTTAGGCTCCTTTCCTTCTTCTCTACTCATCACAGTCCTATAACAACAATTAATATGCAAAACCACTATCAGTTTTCAGCCAGGATCCAGTCCGGCTTGACATCAGAGGTGACAAAGTGCATACTGCTTTCAGAGAAACCCTGGCCTCTGAGCATGTAGCTCAGGCCTATTGGCAGGCAGCTGCTTGCAACAGCTTTGATGGTCTTCTGCACCATATGAAGCAAATTAAACAAAACATTTCTTCCCATTTTGTCTTTAAATTCTAAAGATGCCCCCTTGTGCAACTTATTTTATTAATGGAAGAGCAGTCAAATTAATAAACATTTATTTTGCAGTGTTGGCTAGGACTCGCTGAACCAGGATGCCATTGTCTTAAGCCCACAGTGTACGATTGAATATCTTTCATTATCCCAAGTACGTTCTAATCAATAGAATTCAGACAAAGAATAACTAATTTAACTTGGCTGATTATCTAAATCCTTGTATTTGTAGCTATTACTACCGACAGTCCAACTGCAGTGTGAGAACCTTCTCCAGTTGCATTAAAAGTGCAACCCCAGCCTGCAGGTGTCCTACAAATCCAGGAGACACTTGTGAGAACAGGACCTTTGGTCTACCTGATTTAGACATGTGGCCAAATGGTGCTGTTGCTTATTTTGGCAGCTCAAGACAAAGTGAGCCTGTTTAATTTAACAGAGTCCCTGGACTTCCCTGCTACACAACAGAGAGGAGAATTTACCCCAGTAAACAATTTTCAAAGTGGAGAGGCATGCTCTATCATTTTAACGTTATGTCTTTTAACAGTCTCCTTGTCCTTAGTGGAAGACAAAGATCCTGAATCTTTTCTCATGCTGAGCTACCACCCAGTTTCCCAGCTCAGTTGTAGCTCCTGCCAATATGTATAGGTTGAACAGATGCTAATTTTCTCAAGTCCAAATTAGTACAGACAGTAATACAAGTACCTTGTCCTCATTCCGCTTTTCCCCCAAGATTACTAATAAAGAGTCAATTGCTTGGCTACTGATTGTACCACGTGCTCTAATTACTTGTTTAAATGATGGCAAACACATTAAACAAGTATTAAACAACATTTAAATCAGTACTCTTTGAAGAGGGAAAGACAAGCATTGGAGGCATTTATTAATCACTAAATTAGTCCTAAAATTAGCATGACTTTTGAGAATTTTCATTTTGCAAAAATGTCATCCTGGGTTATAATAAAACCTCAGAACAGCTTTTAGAGTATTGAGCTCTAAACAGGTCAGTTTACATCCCCTACAGCCCAGGGGATTTCTAAGGGGAAAGCTAATGCGAGAAGCATTGCCTATAATGAACCAAGAAAACCATAGATCTTCCTGCCCCATGGGCTTACAAATAACTACACGTGTAAGTATCCAGCATAAACTGTTATATTTCTTTTTTATAAACGCCATGGTGAAATATAGTGGTGCCACACGGTGTGACTACATCAAACATATCGACATCACAGGATGAAAGCCTTGTCCCAAATAGCCGAGAAACCACAGTTGGACAACGTGCATATGCGTTTGCATAACCTCACCTGCATGGGCAGGTGAGCTCACTTGCAGGAGCGCCACCAGAAGCTGCTGACCCTTCTGCAGGAACCACATGCTGGAGTCACCAAAAGCCCAGGCCCATTCTTTCTGTGAGACTGTTTCCCTCCACAGAGGAGATATAAGTGCCTTTTTTTATCATATCCTACCATAGAGATGATAACCTGCAAATCACTCCTGAGAATGTACTAGTAGGAATACCAACAAACTAACATAAACACCTTCCATTTGCACAGTGCCCTACAGATTCCTATTGTTACTGTCACTGCTGTGACTGTCTCCCAAGACACAGGGAGAAAGTCTGCTCCCCATGACCACAAGACAAAGGTTGGTGCTAACAGGATTTATGCCACTCACATTCCCATATGAGTGCTGAGCTTGGCCTAAAGGATTTTAGCTTTAATTTAAGGCTAAACCCAAATCAAAGAATGAATGGTTTGTAATGTTTTAAGATCTGACACCTTTGCTTTAAATAATATATACTTCAGGAGAATACAACATATACAATAATATACACTTCTAATCTTGTTACCAATTCCCTATGCAGCAAAGCACACATGCAACAAGGTGTGTTGGAAATGTTGTAACATGCATGCTAATTACTAAACTGTGTCAGTCATTTGTCAATTAGTGGGTTTTATTTTCTTGTGGGAAGGAAATTTCTAGAATACTGTGAAGCACACACACTCCCTCCCATTGTTCTTGGCTCATAGAAGTAGATTTGGATGATTGCTTTTTTCCTGTCGCCACTTAACAGTGCAAATCAAACTGCAATCAGAATAATGAGTTGTCAGTGGTTGAAACTGTAGCTGGTACTACATATTGTCAAAGATTGTTCACACTAATCAACTAATAACAACATTGCTTCCTTCACCATGCTAAATAAAATTCTGCTGGTTGTACAACACAATTACTACTAATAACCATAGAAACTTTAGTGTGTTTAAGGAGACTGTTTCAGAGAATATCTGGAGACTTATTTCAGAATAAACTGGCAAGACAGATTGTATTGGGTTTGTGTGGCAAGCTTTTGATAGTAGCTGGGGGGCTTCTGTGAGAAGCTGCTAGAAGCTTCCCCTATGTCAGATAAAGCCAATCCCAGCCGGCTCCAAGATGGACCCGCCACTGGCCAAGGTTGAGCCCATCAGTGACAGTGGCAGCGCCTCTGGGATAACATATTTAAGAAGGGGGACACACCCCACCTTCCAAACACTGCAATTGAAGCTGGAGTGAGGAGCGAGAATATGTGAGAGGAACATCTCTGCAGACACCAAGGTCAGTGAAGAAGGAGGGGGAGGAGGTGCTCCAGGCACCAGAGCAGAGATTCCCCTGCAGCCTGTGGTGAAGACCATGGTGAAGCAGGCTGTCCCCCTGCAGCCCATGGAGGTTAACGGTGGAGCAGATATCCACCTGCAGCCCCTGGAAAATCCCACACTGGAACAGGTGGATGCCCAAAGGAGGCTGTGATCCCATGGGAAGTCCACACTGGAGCAGGCTGCTGGCAAGACCCGGGGACGCGTGGAAAGAGGAGCCCATGCTGGAGCAGGTTTGCTGGCAGGACTGGTGAACCCATGGGGGACCCTCGCTGGAGCAGTCTGCTCATGAAGGACTGCACCCTGTGGAAGGGACCCATGCTGGAGCAGTTGGTGAAGAACTGTAGCCCGTGAGAAGGACTCACAATGGAGAAGTTCGTGAAGGACTATCTCCTGTGGGAGGAACCCCACACTGGAGCAGGGGGAGAGTGGGAGGAGACACACCCTGAGGAGGAAGGAGTGGCAGGGACAACGTGCGATGAACTGACCACAAGCCCCATTCTCTGTCCCTCTGCACTGCTGCAGGGGGAAGAGGTAGAGAAAATCAGGAATGAAGTCAAGCCCAGGAAGAAGGCAATGGTGGGGAAAGGCGTTTTAAGATTTAGTTTTATTTCTCATTACCTTACTCTGATTTGATTGGCAATAAATTAAACTGATTTCCCCAAGTCTGTGTTGCCTATGATGGTAATTGATGAATGATCTCTCCCTGTCCTTATCTCAAAACATGAACATTTTGCTATATTTTCTGTCCCCTGTCCAAATAAGGAGAGGGAGTGATAGAGAAGCTCCGCTGGGCAACAGGTGTCCAGCCAGGGTCAACCCACCACACAGATCTACCAGGTAGAGATTGTTCTTTAATAATTAAGCAGACATTACTCCTGTGGGCATGTGGTATTTTCCAGTATCATGAAGTATTTTATTTCTAATGACACACCTGAATTAAAATTATAGTTTTTATGCTGATAAATAGTATATTAAATACTTAAACATTTTAAGAAATGTATTACATTAATAGCCATTCTCTAGTCTCAGAAAGAAAACCATATTCCATAAACAATCCGGTGAAAAGATTTACTATAAAAAGAGGTAGATGAATACATATTTATTTTATGACAAAAATACATTGACTCCTCAAGAAAGAGATACCTCCTGACTATTAATAAAGATTTTTTAAAAATATGCTGGCACAAATGCTGAAAATACTCTGTGCTCTCTAAGTCAGGAACTAAGTGACTTTGAAGGCTTTAGAAATTACTTGCTTATTGAGCTAAATTTCACCCAGATGCAGCAACATTTTTATACTGAGATGACAAGTGTGAAGACATAATTGTTATGACACAAATGTTGCATGACTTATTTTTGAAAACATTAATCAGAATGAAAAAAAAACCAAAACAAAAAACAGATCAAGGTCTGCAAGAGAAAGTTGAAGTCTTAAGGTTAAATAAAGCTACCCAACATTAAAAACATAGGAAAGTAGGAAAATTCAACTTTTAGTTACAGCCAAAATTATATCCCAGTGATTTGACTGACAATTTTATTCCTGAGTTTAGTGCAGGATACCTAGGGGTACAATTTTATCACCTTTTCAAATATATTTGAACCACTGTACCACCAGATTTCTTTAAAAAGACTGCCAATAACAACAAAAAAGAACACAGCATATCTCAGTAGCACCCTGATTCATTACACTAAAACTGCATCATGCAGAAGGCAGGTTTGAGCAGAGATGAATGAAATACTTCAATAAAAATAAAAGCTATACCAAACGAAGGAGAAAACACTGGCCCAGATCCTTCAATCCAATGGTATTTAATGGGTCCCTTACAATATTGCAGAGTATCATCATTGTATGAGTTGCCTTCAAAATTCAACCCTGAATGCAATTTTTTTTTCCTTAAAATAAAATGAACAAAATCCATATATTTTATTCTACTACATGTCTTTCTTGATATAGATGAGAGGCAAACTGAGATATTTCAGATTGCATTACATACTAACCTGGGCAGCAGTGGAGAAAAACTCTTAAACACCTGATTAAGTGTATTCCTTTTCAGCAAAATAATTAAAATCATGCTTAACTTGAAGGACTTTGCTGAATACAGTGTTTTGCTGAATCAGAGCTTTCACAAATGCAAACTTTTAACAGCACCAACTGCAAGTCTCCAGATTTTGCAGGCTTATCTGAACTGAAACCGAACTGAAAGCCTTCCAAGTTTTGCCCATTACTATTTCCTAATGCTTTGTGAGTTGTGCCAGTGACTCCTGGGATCCAGATTTGGAATGCATTTTGAATATTTTAAATCACAAATTTCCCCTTAAAGAAAACAGATGTATGCACATATTCACTTGAGTTCTTTATGATTTGAAACAGTATCGTTTTAAACCAATCTTATTAGATACAGATGAACAAGTTTGTTTTTATCCTGGCAAACTGCTGTTTCTATTATTCTTGTCCTTTGCTTCTAGAAATCTTCTTGCATAGCATTTATTTTCTTGAAGTGAGTAATTACTCTCATTCTGCCATCTTGAGACAGACCCAGAAAACAGGCCCATTGCTGCATCTAAATGAACCTTTTAAATATAAGGCATGCACTGTAAACAATAGACTCCTGAAGGCTGGCACTCATTTAAGTGTTTTCTTTTAGGTGTGACTACAGGTATCTAATTCCATTATCCTCAATATTTGCCTTTCTTTTTCTTACTCATGTTGCCTCCATTGTCAAACTCAGGATGAATGAAGTCTTTATGAAATATAGGATGGCTTGAGGTGCTTTGTGCAGCATCAAAACAGGCCATTTTAATTGTAATTTATTTCCACATCTGGAAGACTGCTTGGAAGCACTTTCAGGTGCTGATGTACTCTCTTTGCATTTTCAGAAATCAAGTAAAACATTGGACCAGAATCGATGATCACCACTAATGCACAGATGAATGCCTATAGCAAACTAAGCCTTCAAATTATCAGCTTGCAGAGCAGTTCTTCTTGCTCATTTTCTTTGGTGTCTGTCTGCAGCTAACATCTGTTTCCAGTTATGGCACTAACAAAGGCTTCTCCTTTGACTATTATTAAACATGCAAGCTCTCAGTGCCACCGGGGTGTACTTCTGTGGAATGGTTGGCAAGGGAAGTCGGACAGGGTTGCTCACAGAAAAGGTAGTTTAAGTTGCATCTGCCTGTTTACCTGGTTTGACACCTCTCACAGCTTCTGTTGGTGAGGCTGGTAAACTGAAAGCATGAGAAGCACAAGCACTTTTGTAGAAGACTTTGAGAATAGGATCATCCCACAAAACCAAAAAAAAAAAAANCCCCCCCAAAAACAAAAAAAAAAAAAAAAAAAATCCTGAGAAAAATAACCCCGCAAAATATTCACAGAACTCTTTCATCATTGAATTAAGAGTTTGGGTATTTAGACTGCTAATTCCCAAGGATGTCAACAGTTTCTGAATGCTTAGAACCTGTGTCCCAGTACAGTTTTAACATCACTAGTCACACGTGTTGTCTGTCTCTTGATATCTAAGCACTTTGATCTGTTTGCAGTTCTTTATTAGCTACCTTCCCTAAAATGCCCTTCATCAGTAGCTGGCATCTCAGACACCAGGGAAACAAACAACTGTTTTGATTTCCAATAACTGACTAACGCAACTAAAGATTTATTGCACCAGAGACAGGATAAAAACAGTGCTTTTTTTTTGGTTTGGTTGGGGATTTTTTTGGTTGTTTTGTTTGTTTGTTTGCTTTTAAATCTCTCCCTATTATTCAGAACTAACTCCCTTTATCAGTGGTATTTTGGGAACATGGCTTCTCTTGTGATCCAAACATTGTGATCCAATGGAATATGGTCTCTCAAAGCAGAGAAGATAAAGCTCTACACAGCACCCGGGAAGTATGTGCTTCTTTCAGATGTACTGCAAGTAATCCACCACTGACCTGTTAGAAGGGAATGTGCCTGGAGAGTAAATGGAGAGGAAGAGAAACTCTGCCCTCATGTCACATGTTCACAATTGCACAGCTGCCCACTCCATTCCCATCATGGCTACATGTGCCCTATGGTATTCTAACTCCCCCCCTACCAGTTACAGAAGCATTTGGTATATCCCTCTTTATAACATGCCTACAGAACAGCAAACATCTCAGAGATACCCACTGACATGAAGAGAGCTGAGAAGACAGAAGAAAGTCCATACTGTTTTTTTCCTAATCTTTTGCCCTTTTTCTTCGATTGATTCAGTAAAGTTGTCAGTGACATCAATAATGCAGCTTTGTCAACCACATCAGCTGAACGATTCTTCCTTGTTTTCTGGTTTCCAGCATCACTGCAATGCTTGAAAAAATGAATTCTAATGATGTATAACACAATGACAAGACATTGATGGCAGCCTAGACAGAGTTAGAAAGTGGAAAGCCATGACAAACAGCACGCCCAAAATTTTAGAATAAAACAAGTGAACCAGGATTTTTATTTTCATTCCTGAGGGAACATGTTAGTTGGACAGAAGATGACAATGGTGAAGAAAGTGAAAATAAGTGCATCTATATGCATGTGGCTGATTTTTGAGATCATTTTGATGAAAGCACTGCACAGACATGTATTCGTATAACAAAACCTGGCAGAAAAGACATTTAGAGCAAGGACAGAGACTAATTCTGGGCAGTAGTAGGAGACTTAACAATGCACAAACAAGGCATCTGAGCGGAAGGAGATGCTATTTCCACACAAGGGAATAAAGAGGATGAGAAGAATGGGAAGTGGAAATAGGGTGGCATTAAACAGAATTTATGTAATTAAAAATGCTAATAGCCTTTTTGAGGCTGTTTCCAAAACAAGCTATTTCCTTTAGACAACATCATCAAGTTAACTATGTGCAAAGCCTGATCTCTCCTTATTGCAGACAACAGATTAGAATGCTCCTGCCTCGGGGGTGGGTGGTAGAGAAGAAAAAGGAGCTTGTTTTTCCTCTCCAATTCTGGTATCAGAGTCGATGATGTCGAATTTATACTTTGACATCCTATCAAATATATATCTCCCCAGGCTATTCCTCATTCAGTTTGGCCGTGTGACAATTTTAGAGGAGACCCAACTTTAACTTACATAAATGAGTCTATGGCACTGTTAGATTCTGGGACCTGATTCCGACCTCTTTTATACCAATGTAAAATTGATGCCACATGTTGTGGGCTTATGGTCAATTTTTGCACTTCTGCTGCCAAGTGAAGAGCCTGGTAGATCAGCTTTTGCTTTTTTTTTAAATCATCCAATTTTACATGGATTTTTGTTTCTTTTCTCATGGTCCTGGAGAGATGTACATGTGAATTTTAATTTATAATAGTCTTGTAGATCCATGAGTCTCTATCAAGAATATGACACTGGGTGCATGCACCAGCTGCAGCTCCAATAAAAAAAAACATGGTAGGATGGATCTTTCTATTAGGTTAGACATCAGTGAAAATGCAACATCAACAGCACTGTAACCTCAAGGACCTGTTCTATATCAGATGATGTACTGAGAAGGTGGCAGTATCATCTCTAAATCATATTGTTTCACTTGAATGGATGGCAATGATGTCTAGAAGTAGAGACTGGAACTAGATGATTTTGAACTTTAGCATTAAATCAAAGTACTTGATTTATTTCAGTGATACCTCTTAGGATTATTCTATTCAGTGAAGTGCTATGCATGCTAGGAATAGAAAATTCATAATAATTTTTCTCTGCTACACAAAAACTGAAAAAAACTGCATTGCATTTTTGAAAGATTCAGGTAAGCTAATACAAGCACATTACACACAACACAGTAGGGGTCTGTGTTTGAATGGAAACAACAACTTTTCTATTTTGTCATCTAGGAAAAAAAGGGTAGTTATTTTCACAATTTCATTCTCTCCCTCTCATTTTAGCACCCTTGACTCATTCTGTCCAAGATGTTGCCCAGTCTACTAACTATCACTATCTGGGTTCCTCAGGCAGCTGAAGAACTGTAACCTGTCAGAGAAGTTTGGTTGCATTTTCTTTTCTCTTCCAGCTGTTTCCTTCTCAAACAGTTTCCAGACTTGACTGTATGTAGTTCTCAAAAGACATTTTTGAGAACTACACACAACTTTCTGTTTTTTTCTCTCCCCCCAAAATTTCCAGTTGGGGAGTTCTCTTTACTCATGGATATTTTTTGCTCCATTCTTTATGCTGCCTAGAAAAACAGAAAGACACTATGTAGCCTGTAATACCTTATTGTGATAATCAGAGTAAGATAATCAGATGAGCTTCTTTACATATCTGTTGGCATAACATCAATATAGATGGTCTGGTTTAAATACAGTTGTCTCTAAAATGTGATTAAAAGAGGTGCCTGCTCTGAGGAAAGTAGTATAATACATTTAACTGTGAAAGAAAAACACATGTTTTCCTCAATGAACTTTAGAAAGTAATCATTCATTTCATCAAAGCAGAAAATAGTCTGACAAAAGTAATGGCATTACAAGAACTCATGGGTCTTTGGGATAGAACTACCAGAATATAAGCCACCCTTTTAGTTAACGTCATGCAAACTTATAGTCATTCATTATGAAAAAAACAATATTATCCCATTTCAGCCACCTCACTATCACCAGGAATATCTGAACATCCTCTTTCAGATTGTTGTACATATATCGTTCAAACTGCCTGAGCTTCTGAACCACCAGAAAAGATTTTACTGGGCAAACCTACCCTTGCCAAACTTGCTCTCCTCCAGTTTCATATACATTTTGATAAAAACTTCTGAGGGGAAAATAAAGGCTGGTGACTATTTCTGTAGAAAAGGGGAGAAACATTTAGCATTACATTGACATGAAATAGGTTCTTTTCAAAATTAGTTTCATGGGAAGCCTGGCTTTTGCCCTGATTCAAAATTCAGCATGTTTGGAGATTTCAAGAGCCCTACTGCAATCTAAGAAATGTGTGTGCTTTTTTATAAATCTGATTTTTTTCCTTAGACAATTAGCAGTCATTATGGGGACTACGATAAATTTTAGGACACCTGTTTGTGCATACAGAGCTAGTATACTAAATACTGTACAAACACAGGCCATGAGGTAATCTCTTACCATGTATACTTTGCAGAATAATGAAACTGCAGCATTTGTTGTGACCTCTGATGGCAATACTTTATCTGGCACATTTGCTTTCAGGAGCAAGTACGTGGATTTGGGCAATGGTGGTGTTATTCTAAGAGAGATAAACACAAACCAAAAATAAAATAGGCAATGAGCTTACTATAATAGAGTAATAAAATAATAAGCTCACCAAATACAGGATAAAACTGCTGGTAAAAGAGCTTTTAATCTTTATTTGATCTTGTTGGCTCTGATTCAAATTAGGAGTAATTTCATGGATGTCAATGGAGTTATTCAGGTATAAATCTGGTTTAAGAGCAGAATCTGGCTTAACATTCAAGCATATTTAATATAGAGAGAAAATTGTCAGTAGCTGTTCACAATGTTCTTTTAATTGAATTAATACTGTAATTTACCTTGCTGGAAATGAAGGGGCTCTTCACATTTTCATACAGAACTAAACCCCTGCTTACTACCAATACTTACCTATGTTATTACAGAGAAACAAATGGCAGTTGACACTTACAGCTGTAAGAACTCTCTCACAAATGTACAAATGTAGATCTAATGCCTGATGCACCCCCCTGTTTGAGCAATCCAAACAGCTGAAAATCTCCACACACTGTCTAAATAAAGACTAGTCACATAAACAGGAGCTGAAGGACTAAAGTGATTTATAACTTCCAGAATCAAAGTCTTTGCCATGTTAGAGCTATACTCTGGTGACAGAATGTGCTTATAATATTTCTAAGGTTCAGCCAAACTCTCTTCCATTAGAAGCCTATTAAAGGATGTTTAAGAATCATCCTTCATGTCCCTTTTTGCCTCCTTTTACCTATATTCTATACTGTTCTCAGTTACATCAATGCAAATCCAAACTCACCTAGCAGAATCTATGGAATAAGAACTGGGAGCATTTTTATCTGTCTGAATATAAAGTTTCTCCTCTTCTGCTCCAAAGTTTAAGAAATGGGCCTTGTATGACTTTTACATCTTCCTTGACCTCCGCAAAACTTTGAACAGAGCTAAATCACCTTGACTGTTTTTATGGGAAAAGAGGCCCACAATCCTTATTTCCAGAGATATTCCATGGTATTAATAGCATGAAAATATGCCAGGAAATTGTATTCTATAGGGTCTCAGTAGTGCTTGGGAGTGTAGATAGCTGGTGGATTTTTAAAGACCATACATCACTCTGTGTGGGCCATGATTCTGGCATGAATAAGTTTTGAGAGGACATCTCATTAAAGATCAGTCCCGGCTCTCAAAGGTGGAATTCTGTTTCTCGTGTCTAGGGGTGGCTTGCCTTGGCATCTTTTCCTCCTCTGCTACATGTTTATTAATATTGACATACTGGTAAGACAAAATGACTTCATTTATTCTACATGAGAAGAACAGGGTACTGCAGGGATTTCAGAAATGGTATTCACCGATTTCCTTGGGCTGAAGATCCTCTGTTAAATCACATTGACCCCTTTGAGAGGGGCATGTTAAGAGGCAAAAGCAGCTTATTCTAGGTAAATAAAATTGTAGACACAATGAAGAGACTGCAAATTGAACCTCCTAAAGGATTTAGCTAGGTATCCCACGCATATACTGTGCTCTAATTTTAGAAAGCTATAGAATGAACCTTGTATGGGAAATCCTAACCCTATTGAAATCAAGAGTGAAACTTGGCCAGTGTGATCAAAGCTAATCAAA
>VZTL01039550.1:0-30373 GCA_013400535.1 Scopus umbretta
TATTGCAATATAATTGAAATTATATTAAAAAAATCAAATGACTCTTTGTGAACTTGTTTAAAAGGGTCAGAAATGTGTTTGAGCTGTACAAGATTAACCTTTACTCGTTTGGGAAAATGCAGACTTCAACAGCAATCCTCTGCAGTGGTTGCACTTGCTAAAAGTTTAAAACAGTAATTTTTTCCCAAGAAAGGTCATCTTGAGCTAAAATGTCAAATAAATTATTTAGATTACTGAATTAGAAAAGTGAGGATCTGACAGGCTGAATTTTTTATGCACATTAGCCACAGTCAGGGTCTCTATATGCTTTTTCTATTAAGTGCACCCCCTCTTCCCTTATTAAAAATCTCTCCATTTATTCCAATAGATTCTCCTTAAGATGTATCTTAGCATCTAAATAGCTGGTCCAATTTGCTTCTTACTTGTACAAAACAGGAAGCACTTTAGTTGACTGTTGCTCAGCATTTTTCCAGTATAAAACTAATGTAAGAAAGAGAATCTTACCACTAGTTTGTAGGGGAAATTAAGTGACCAAAAATTCAACTTTAAAACCTCCATGTAGCTATTAAATCCTAGGTTCTAGCAGACAAAATATTTTTGAGAAGGAATATTTTGAAGGATGCAAAATTATAAGGATGGAAAGGGAATAACTTTTGAGTAGGTGCTACTCTCACAGTTATGTCCTAGAGTTTTTATAGGGCAAAAAATAGCTATAAGGAATTACTGGAAAATCAAAGAAAGTAGTCTTCATATGTAGCTGCTCACACACAGGTTTCACCCCAACGGTTCACATCTGCATTTCCCATTCTTCCTCACATTCATAAATACTACTGATAATTATTCAAGGCAGCACAAGAGACTGTCCAAACACGATGCCATACAGTTCAGTCAAATGACAACAGTGGTAAAACTTCCCACTTCATTTCCCAAACCCAATATTTGCTCAGCACTGGAGAGGTCATTCTATAAAACAATTCTACATTGATAATAAGCCCCTCTTAATTTGCCTTCTACTGTGATTTTTTTTCCCCACAGACTAAGTGCACTGTGGAGCAAATTAAGTTCTCAGCCTGAGTAGCCAGTCCAAATGCTGGAGGTGCAGGGCATGACAAAAGGGGAGATACTTTCAACCTACCAGCCAAAGCAGCCTCCCTCCATCCTTTCAAAGTCCAACGCACAAAGAGCCTAACCTCAGCCCTCACTTTGCTAATACCCAAATACTCCTCAGTAATATAGTATCATAGAAGACTTCCTTGTAAGCCTTACAGTGCACGCAGGTAAGGTATGTGACTGCATGTCAATGCAGAGGCGGTGCAGCTGCAGGGGAACCCATGAGGCAATGGGCCTCAGCAGTGATCTACTAAGGGATCTTGTTCCTTTCCGAGGATCCAGGCCCACCTTGTATCACTGCATAGCGAAGAACACTAGCAAAGCAAAAGCTGTGCATCCTGGAAAGAACTGAAAGAACAATACTCATGCTGCCATACATCAGAAGTACTGGCAATACAAGTGTGTGTGTGTGTGTATGTGTGTGTGTAATTTTGCTGTGTACAACCACACATAGTCAAATCCCCTTAAACGAGATGACAGCAGGAAGAGCTGCCCTCATGCAGTTATTCCTTATGCACTTTTTTCTTAAACACCAGAGATTTTTGTGTTTCTTTTGCATATAAAACATCTGGCATGTGCAGGACAAACCCTCTCACCTTAACCTGAGACCGACCTGTTTTAACTTTCTGCCTTGCAGTGGCACAAAAAGTACTTAGTCATTTGTGCATCACTGAGAAGAGGGATTTAGTGAATAAGACAACCATAGACCTTACTCCTTGGTGATTCCTTCTTTGACAGAGTAAATCCCACAGAAAAACAGCATTAATAGACCATGACGATTTGAAGAATAGAGCCCTAACTGTTGACATTTCTGTTGTCAAGTCAGGTATTATGCTATGATAAAGAAAAAGAAATATTAAAAGAATTGTGGAAAGCTCTCTGGAATTAAGTTTCTTGATGCTGCATTACTGTAAAAGCCATTAGTACTTCTCCCGCTCAGGGGTCTTTTATCTTTCCTGCGATGAATTCTTCTTTTCTGGACTTGATCATAATTTACCTTACCAAAGTAGAAGCTGTAATTTGTTATATAGTTTAAAATACTCAAGGGTCCTTTAAAGGTCTAAATTTAGGCAGAAACAGTTTCTTTTTGAAAATGTTTGTACACTCTACTCACCTCTGATTGCAGTGTTTGCAATGTCAGGTAAGACACATTGGGGAAAAGTGGAAAGAATATATTGGCTCTTAACTCCAATTTGCAAATTAAGAAACAGAATAAAGTTCTTAAAAAGTTCTTAAAAAGACAGAGCAAGTTGAACAATTGAATCTTGAAAATATGAGATAGGCCAGTACCTAACCTTCCCAATGGTTTTCACAAGCAGCTTGGACAGATCTTGACATCATAGCTTTTGATCATCTTTGCTGTGTGAAATACTCATGCTTTGCACAGTTTAGTTTCTCACTGCTTTGTAAGGTAAAATGCTTCAATGGCAAAGTGTTCATCATATATGATACAAACATTTTTGGAGCATGACCATTAGTGCAATCAAAATAAAGATACTGTCTTTTCACTGCTTTTTGCCTTTTTTTTTTCTTCATTCATAATATGATTGCGGATATGCTCCGATCTACAAGATCAAACCTGGAGAGGTCATACTGACAGAAGCCCTGTGATAGAAATGTGTTTTGGCCTACACTGCAGTGCAGTGTGACACTGGCAAAGCAGTTTATTAGTTGTTTTCAGGAGAAGCTTTTGTCAAAAATGTAACTCAGTTTCATCTCTGTAACAAGGCTGTTTCCAAAGAGACTGCATAGACCAAACTGTGACCTGCTGTATTGACTCTTACCAAGATGGTCATTTTTGCTCTAAGAAAAAATCTGCCTAACAGAACTGTCTTGATAGATTGCTGTTTTATTTTGCTTCAGCAATTTAAATTAAACTAGTACCAAAGTTCTGTGTGTCAGTCCTCTGAATTCCTTTTCAAATTAGCACTGCAAATAAAATCCATCCATCCATATATATGTAAATACTCAAAGCCAGCTGCCAAACGGTGACATTATTGACGGGTTTTTGTGGGCTTGCCATAGAAATGAATGGGAAACTCTTCTAATATTGCCAGGCCTGTATGATATTTCTGAAATAGGTGAGAGAAAGCAGCACCATTCTAGGAAAAAAACGAAGAGAATTTACCAATTGGAACATGGACAGATGTCACTGATAACAGATGGTTTCAAAACTCGCATTTTAAGACAGCAGCTGCTTGACTGTGTTATCTTAAAAGGGCTGCCCTTGATTGGAATATTGGATGAAATGCTTTTGTAAGAGGGCAGCTTTAACTATGAAAAGAGCAAAAAAGACTGGACAGATATAAAATCAGATATTGCTTCTATTGCATCCCTTCCAAAGCTTTATTAGGTAAAATATCGAAAAGATAGAAAGATATTTGTGTCAAAGTTTGTAGGAAGAAGAGAGACATACTTGCTCTGAATATTTTTAGGTGCTAAGTCCATACGGCTCCACGGTGCCAGCTTACTTCAAGAATATTCTAGGACTGTTTAAAGAAAAAAGATGGGAATATTAAGGAAGAAGTCCTCACTGTATCCTTTTCTGGTCATATAAAGAAGAGAAAGACAAATGCAGGATCCTTCCTGGG
The DNA here is from genome assembly GCA_013400535.1 of Scopus umbretta. NCBI lineage: Eukaryota > Metazoa > Chordata > Aves > Pelecaniformes > Scopidae > Scopus > Scopus umbretta. The sequence continues at coordinate 3,702 of VZTL01039550.1, forward strand.
ATGGAATAATCCCATCCAACAGTACAGGTTGTGGACTGACTGGCAGCACAGCAGGTCTGCAGTCTGGGAGCTCTAGTGGACAGCAACCCAGACATGAGAGAGGGATGTGCCATTGAGGTGATACCTCTAGCCACTGACAGGTTTCCTTTGGCAAGAATGTAGTCAGCAGGCCAAAGGAAACGATAATTCCCTTCTGCTTGGCACCCATGAGGTTGCATCTGGAGTGCAGTTTCCTGTTTAGTTCACATGAGAGTGAGAAACTGGAGACAGTCCAGCAGAAAGTCACCAAGATGGGTATAGGACTGGAGTACATGTTATATACAGGCACATATAAATGATTGTATAGGTATGCATAGAAGCTGATGGAACTTGGTTTGTTCAGCCTGCAGGCAAGACGACTGATGGGGTTCTTTTTGCCATCTTTTGTACCTAAAGTGGGATTATGGAGAAGAGGGAGCAAAAATCTTCTCAAAGGTATGCATGGAAAAATAAATCACAACAACTGGAAGAGGCATCAAAAGGAATGCAGACTGGATATCAGGAAAAAAAAAGCAAACCCTCAACGAGAGAAATTAAGCACTGGAACAGGTTGTAAGCAGAGGCTCAGCAACCCCCATCTTTGGGAATGTTCAAAACCTAACCACAAAAGGCCCTGAACAATCTCATCTAACTTTGAAGTTAGTCCTGCTTTGAGTAGGTGACTTCCAGAAATCCCTCCCAGACAGGTTTAAAAAGACTGAGAATTGTTATTTCTGCTGACCTAATGATTAGAGATATTAGCCTAGTGACTAGAGAGGGAGAATTGTAAAAGTTATGATTCATCAAAACCAAAACTGCTTTTCTTAGTCCTAGTGTGGAATTGCCTTTCCAGATCAGAAGGACCTAACATTAGAACAGTCATATTAAAAATACTTGGGTCTTCACTATACCAAGTAATCATCATTTTAACCTCTAGCTGTTTCTTACTTGCCCTCTGTCCTTGTCTAATTTTTCCCCTTTCCTTTCTTTTTAAGTATTCTAAAAAAAATTTCACTAGATCACAAAACAGAATTCCTACATACTTGACTTTGACATTTGATTGTCATGAACTATGGTTAATAAACATTATAAATCTTGAACTCAGACAGACAGCTCTGGGTCCCTGAAGCAAATCTTCCACATAGCTCCAGCAAGACCCCTTCGCAGAGTGTGCAGAAAAAATATGGGACCAGAAGTTCTGAACCATCAGAAGTCAAAATAAGTGTTTAAGCATAACTGCGATAAATTTAACAAGTGCTTCATTGTTGTCCTAGAAAACAATGACACTTCAATGAAAAAAAACAGTAGTGAATTTGCGCTGTTATTGCAATTCATAACATTTTCTTCATTTCAATGCTTGTACTCTATTGTATTTTCAAAATTAAACTCCAGAGCTTTTTGAAATCGGTACTCAGAAACCTAAAATTTTGTAAGCTCAGCTACATATGTCAGAAATCTTCATGTTGTATTCTGTGCAGTTGGTTATCCAAACACCTGTAGATTAGCACAGAAAGCTGATGCCTGTTCAGCTTGTGATGTCAACATTTTCCTAAAAGGGCATGTCATTAGTCAAAGAGAAAGCATTTTTATGGATATTTGCTTGATGGCCTCACAGACTACTAACAAAAATTAAAATACATGAAAGCATCTGGCTTTGGTTTCCTAGGATCTGGCATGGCATATCAGTCAACAACTTGTTTTGTGGTTTGTGTTTTTCAGCAGAGAATGAACCTTATTTTAAGAACATCACAACCGTATTTTAGCAAAATGCTCACATGCATTGATGCAGGCATATTTAACATACGATGCAGACACATGTTCATCTCTAAAAAAGTCCCTATAGTCCTTTTGAACTTTGCTCTGGAGATGAGAATTTGGCCTCTGTTTTTGTCTCTGTTTTCCGGTTACAATTATAATCATAATTAAATTGCTACCTAGATAGTTACCCTGTAAGTGAATGTATCACCTACATTTTTCTGTTAAATGATTAGTACATTTCTGAACACAGACATGAGTCCCTAATGTCCAGTTAGCTGTATAAACCCCTTACACAGCTTGGCTGGCATATGACTTGAACAATGGATTTTGAATTCTACATAAGTCTTTTTTTTTTTTCCAAAGGCTAATTAAAATCAATTCCATGGCATTTCTCTGCTGTTAGAAAAGATGCCGCGGGTAGATGTTTCAATCATTAGCAATATGGTGCTGCTGGATTAGAAACAAATTTCCAAATAACATAGCAATGACAGTTAGTCTATGATAATCCATGCAACTGTTAATGAACAAAACCTGTTCTGCCTCTATACCTGAATATTTGTTGATGGCATCTGAAAATGGAGATGTCAAAAAGCAGTATTTTTGTTATACTTGAAAACTACGTTTATTCATTTGAGCTATGCAAATGCCGGACCTTATAAATATGGGCTTTCATAGTTATTATAAATAATAAATATTTTAGAAATTAGTTCTAGAGGTAAAATACTCTCAGTCTGATTACGTCTAGAGTCCCTCAAACCTTGTTTAGATGTAGCTCACGTCTAGAGTCCCTCAACCCTTGTTTAGATGTAGCTCCCATGTTTAGTCCTTAAGTTTTTTAAGTTAGGCTGACTGATCCAAATTCTACTCTTACTTTACCTAATGTAAGCCTAATCTGAGATCAGCATCATTCTTGAAAACTTAGAGACTCCAATTGAAATCACTGGGCCCAATGGAGCTGAAATCCTTTCTTCATTGAACGTCTTCAATGAGTTTTGTCACTGATACAGCTGAAGTGAGGATTTTACTTCAGGAGTTTGGAGAAACAGTGATGTAAATGACAAGAGAGTAAAGAGATTTTAATAAGTATTTTGGAGAGTAGAAGTATGATCAGTAGCAATGAGTATTTGCAATTGAATAAGAGTCAGTGCAGCACAGACAGCACAGCCTAAACTCCTTTTCCCTTTGTGTCTTTTTTTCACAGTAGGGTTGCTGTTTGCCTAGCCTTTGAGAAGGGGCTATCATTACCTTTCCTGTGAAATTATTGTAGTTAGAAGAAAACAGCTGAAACAGAATCTTATTATTTCTGTGTTAAACAACTGTAAATGTAATTGATGTACACCGCATAGAAGTAATATTCTTGTTCTGACTGATTTGGCACCTGAACTTGCACCTGAGTCCCTTACTTCTCAAATTACTTCCCCCTGATCTTTTTTTGCTGGCTATGAATCCTGTAGTATCCGTATTCATGAATAGCATGAAAAAAACAAAACTTATCATAAAAACAAAAAACCGAAAAGATTGAAAAAGAAATTACCAAATTATTTAGGTACATGTAATATGTCAGTGATGGCATATCTGAGACAAACTCATGGATTTTACTGCATTCCTTCCTTAAATGATTACTAGCACTCTCCCTTGTCTGAAAGACATGGTCCTTGTAGATATAGACTAGGATCCATTTCATAGTGTAATTTCCTAAATGAATTAGAGGTGACTGTGTCAAATGTGTTGCTATAATGAAGTCAGACGACAACCACCTCTCTGCCCTCATCCACTGAGCAAGTTGTTTCATCACAGATGGTGATCAGTTGGTCAAGCATTTACCATTGGTAAATCCATGTCGGCTCTTCCCAATCACTTTGTTGTCTTTCATGGTCATGGCCACAGCTTCCCTGCAGGCCCATTCGTAATTTGTTCAGAGACTGACTTGAGGCTGACTGATCTGTAGTTTCCCAGACCTTCTCTTTGGGAGATGGGTATATATTTACACTTTTGCAGTCATTCAGGATCTCCTGAATCTCCCTGATCTGATCTCCCCCATCTTCATGACCTTTCAAAGATGAAACAAAGTGACTTTGCAGTGCTGCCAGCCAACTCTTTTAGCACCCTCAGACCCACCCCACCAGGTGCCACAGACTTGCATATATCCAATGTGTACAGACAGTTCTTGACTCCCCTCTTCACTCAGTGGTTCACCATTTGTTTTGTTGTTGCTTCTTGGCACTGAGACTTAGGGACTAACTTTAACCTTGAACACCAAGGCACAGAAAGCATTTAGTATTTCAGCCTTGACTGTATCATATTTAACTAAGCCGTTAGCTTGTACTAAGTTGGTGAGTAGTGGACCTGCACCTTCCTTGTACTTCTGTTTCCTGTGCACATACTTAATGCCTTTCTTGTTATTTCTGGTGTCTTTTGCCAGTTCAAGCTCCAGCTGAGCTTCTGCCTCCTCTGCACTTCCAAGCAATATTTCTGTGTTCCTCTCTGGGATTCTGTCCCAGAGTCACTGCTCAATCCCTTATACTGGTATCCGGAATTGACACCTGTCTTTGATTCCTCATATTTTCATATATTTTAAGAATGAGTAAAATTCACAGTAACAGTCTCAATGAGCAAAATTCAAAACAGCCAAAAGTAAGTTATCACCGTGTTGCCTGACCTGCTAGTTTCTTTCCTGAGCATTTGCAAAACTGTTTATGAGTTAGTTTGACACGAAGTTAAAAGGGAATACCTTATCATATCATTATAGAGGTGTGTTTCAAAGTTTTACACAGAAAATTTTACCATCGGTTCATAGTTAATCAAGCTGCTACTACACAAGATTGCATATGCACATAATGAATGCTACAAAGACTGTGTGTGCTTGTGTATAGAAAATGAATATATCTATGTATAGTACAGGCTATAGGCATAAAGCAAGGAGAGAATTTTTTTATAGGCATCTTTGAAGAGACAGCATGAGAAGAAGCAAATAGAGGCATTTGATGTGGGCTGGCAAGGAACACAGGAAAGTGATCTGTGAAATGTGCACGTGCACATGGAAAGCATGCATTTGTTAGGGACAAAAGTGCATGTGCCTGAAGACATTTATAGAGAAGAGTATTTGTATAATGTAGGCATCTGTGTGAGGGAATTTGGGCATGGAGTTATAAGCCTGTTTATGTATAGTTAAAAGGTGAATATTTGGATTTGTATATAAGCTAGGGCAGTGAATATAAGTGAGATGATACCAGGGTTCCTGTAAGTATTTACAATGTACAGACCTCAATTTTTAATGGGAAGGATGTATCTGTAAGAAGCTTTGATTGGTGGAAAAGTGGGAAAACAAAGTAGAAAGAAGGGAAGGGAAATGAAAATAAAAATAATAAACTACACACTAAGATATAATAAGCAGTTCCTTATGTTGCCTTGTTAAAAATTTTGATGCTTTCAGTGTATCACCTGGAAAAGCGTCATTATTTTCTGTATTGGTATCAGCTAAGTTTAGTTAGTATTTATGTGCCCAGCAGGACAAAAAAACTTAGTGGTTATGTTATTTTTCCTGTTGTTTACTTTAAATATTTTTAAACAGTAGTGCCACTTTGCCAAACAATTTTTTTCCAAAGATTTCCCAGTTCCTAAGAAATTGTTCAGGGCTGGAAGAGTGGGTATATTTTTCTTTTTGTGTATTTCCTTGTAAAAAAACTTACTCTGTAATAGACCTCTTCTATTAAATAGCTTGCTGCACTGATTATTACTTCTGCCTTGAGTGGCACTTCCCACCCTACCAATCATTATAAAAACAGACTTTGCTGCTAATTTCCTGGAAGATTCAAATGCTCCTATTTCAAGGTCATCTCAAAGGATAGTTTAAAGAGCTTTTTCTGTAAAATATGTATATTTACAAGAGCACGCATAAATGGTCACCAGGGAAGATAAGCTATCAGAGAGTAAAGAGATGTCTTTCCTTATACAGTTCACACACCACTGAAGCAGATAAAATTGGTTTTGTACCCAGCCTATGAATACACTGTTAGGAACTCTGTCCTGAAAATTGATCTATAATACTGAGATAAAATTCAATGCATCTCTTTTCATAAATATCTAACTGTGGCATCAAAATTCTACTGCTTTTGCCTGAATAACCATCTACTGTAGTTCCAGCAGGTAGCGGAGTGACTTCACTCATGTGCTCAAGACACATGGGAACAGGCTGCATCCGTAGGTAATTAGAGCATTAGTTTTAGAGCACAAAGTCCAAGTTTACAGTTATTAAAGTCAGATGCATGACTGACTACAAAATATTAAGATTAAAACTGTGTTTATTTTTAATAACAAAGCCGTCCAGTATTCATTAACTTGTCTTTTTTTCAAGTCCTCTGTGCAGCTTTGTATTCCTGGTCTTGTTTTCCCTGTCTCTAGTGCATAATATTGGCACACTACTCCACTTCAGAAACAAGCAGTACTGTAACATTACCGAGGCTCACTTTTGCCGTTCTAGTTCACTCTGTGGCCATGATCGACCTGCAAAAGCTTAACTTCAGTGTCGTATGACATTTTCATATGGGCATAAGGGTGCATATGGGCTTCAGTGTTCTTAAAACACATGATCAGCTCAGTAACATGCAAAATCAATTGTGGGCATGAGCAAGCACATAAGGACTATTCACAGCTGGAAAGTGCTCAGAACCTTATTAACTAGCACACAGTTAGCAGCAATTTTAATGTATTATTAGAAAAAATGAAATCACATTGCAGTGGCTTTCACATGGCAGCTCCTACAATTTTCCCTTAGAGCTACCTTTCACTTCCCTTTACATTATGCTTTACGCAATACATAAACTCCTAAAGAAAAAAACAAATATGTGGGAAACTGGAAAATATATTAGGCTTAATCCACTTGCTGCTCGAGTCAATAGCTAAAAGTCCTGCTGACTTCAACAGAAAATGCATCTAGGCCCTTTATTTCACAAGAAAGCATACTCAGATGTGATCTATGAGATGAAGTTGGTGAAAAATCTGCATTTACATGTAGCCTATTGTCTTATAAACAGCTATCCTGGTTTCAGCTGGGATAGAGTTCATTGTCTTCCTAGTAGCTGGTATAGTGCTGTGTTTTGGACTTAGTATGACAATAATGTTGATAACACACTGATGTTTTTAGTTATTGCTAGGTAGTGTTCACACTAGTCAAGGACTTTTCACCTTCCTATGCTCTGCCAGGGGCACAAGAAGCTGGGAGGGAGCACAGCCAGGACAGCTGACCCAAACTGGCCACAGGGCTATACCATACCATAAGGCGTCACGCTCAGTATAGAAACTGGGGGAGTTGGCTGGGGGGCAGCGATTGCTGCTCGGGGACGGGCTGGGCATCAGTCAGCGGGTGGCGAGCAACTGCATTGTGCATCACTTGTTTTGTATATTCTTTTATCATTATTTTTATTGTTTTCTCTTTCTCTGCTGTCCTATTAAACTGCCTTTATCTCAACCCATGGGTTTTACATTTTTTTCTGATTCTCTGCCCCATCCCACCAGGAGGGGGAGGGGGAGCGAGCAGCTGTGTGGTGCTTAGTTGCCGACTGGGTTTAAACCATGACAGCAGCCAAGGTGCAACACGTTCCTTTAGAAGAAACCCCATTTCATGTTCGCTTTTTTTTTTTTTAACAATGCGTTGCAAGAAAAAGAGCAAGTAAAATGCACTTTAAATTCTATTTTATTTTTAGCTAGTGGACATCTGTTGGCAAAACACAAAGCCAGGGAAAGTGCCTGAGTCCCTGAGTCCAGAGCAAAGATGTTATGCTGTAATGATAAAAAAAAAAAAAAAAAAAAAAAAAAAAGAAGCCACTTCTTTTCTTCTGCTGATATAGTTAGCAATTTGCTGGAAAAAAGCAAAAAAACTATGGAAAACTCACTCAAGCTTTTTTGGTAATAATGGACAAAACCAGCTTAGCCAATTCTCGGCTCAAATCACCTGAGGAATCATCTTACTAGAAGGCCTGCAGCACAATAGAGCTTCAAGAACACAGACCTACACGGATACTTGGGAAGGGCCAATTTAGCCCTCTACACGTCTGTTGGAACCTGTGTGGGGAATGAAAAAGCAGTGCCATAATCCTTATATTTATGGTGTACTGGATTTGAGATGGGTGGTATAAAAAGAAATATAATGGCCTTTCTGATGTGTAAAACAGTAGAAGCCTGGAGGCACAGAGCAGGAAGACATATGGATATACAGCTCCTACTCTTCCTTCAGAGACATGGGGAGTGCCACTACAAAACCAGTCACAAATGCCTGGAATGGCAGAGAAGATGGCTCACACTGGTTCTAGCCTTCCCACTTCTATGGGAATATAAGTCTGCTTATTTTATCTTTTCACCCTCAGTATTTTGTTTTGAAATCTAATGAAAGCTAATGGTTGATATGGAGTCCCATTTAATTAGATTTCAAGGGCAAAGTATTTCAATAGGTACAAAAAATTGTCAAACACACTTTGCATGTGGGTATACTCTGCTTTTTTCAATATATGGTGAGGAATCATTCCACTTCCTTCACTACCATATCAATTAAAATTTCTGCCTAAATGCCACAGAGCTCAAAATATGACATTTTATTATATCATGCTTAAAAAGTAAGTATTTGGAAAGCGCAGTCTGTAATCCTGATGAAAGTGCATGGTAGTCATGGAGCTATTTTCAAAAGGAGATGTGTCTTTTAATAAGACATGGAAAACCCCTGTTACGACCATCGTCTCCTTCTCACTATGAAACATCTCACCGTCAACTTTCAAAATATCATTCCTTCATTTGGCTGATTTTGAAAGATGATTCCTTTACAAAGCTCATTTCAGCTTCTAAATTACTTGCATGCATTACTACTCCATCCAAAGCTATGCATTAAAGGCCACTCTCTTTTCAAGAGGTCACTTCAGAATCAGGTTCTTACTTAGCACATGCATAGAAATATTTGTGTCCCTGTGAAAGCAAAAGAGAAATCAATACTTGAAAAAGTAGATCTTTTTCTCTTTGATCAATGTTTCAATGGTGGTTTCAAATTATTATAGGGGATGATATTAAAATTCTAGCTTTTTAAAATCTGAATAATTGTATTAATTTTAGTACCTTTTAAAAACACTTGCCTCCTTGTAAGAAATTGTTTAGACATTTCCATTCGGTGCTTTGTTGAACAGAGGTATTGTAAAACAATTTATGGCTGATTCCTCTTGTGTGTTGCTGATTCACTTCAGCATGGGAAGGAATTTAAAAGTGATGCAAGCAGCTGAGCTACAGAAGGGGAAGGTAGGAGAAGAAACCTTAACTATCTTATCTCATATAGATATCCACTAACTTTTATCTAGATTCACTTACTCAAACCTAAGGCCTGTGGTCTTGTTTAATATCAGCCAGTAATAAAGAGCTCTTCAGCTAAATTCAGCTATATTCCACTATTAACTGCAGCTCTTGAAGCAGTCATTGTGGAAAGGGGAGTCTAAACCCTTCAATGTCAAGGCATTTAGAGGCACTCTAGCATCAATCAAGGTCTACGGCCAGTAAGTGCCTGCTTACATTTACATGAAATATTCATACAGCATTCAGTTTTGCTTTTCTCTCTCCTAATCATCACTTTTAGGAAGAAGCTACAATCATCACAGTTAAGGGAGGGCGTTATGGGATGTGCGGTACCTTTCAATGTCAGGCTTCCTGCAGATAGCTAGCTCTGTAATGAGGCAGCACACTGTATAGACTACCAAAGGTCCTCCTCACACAGTCTAGCCTTGTTATCATGCACTATTCATCTTCAAGTATACAACTTAAAGCAAATGAAAGTAATTAATTAACCATAACAGATCTGTCAAAAAGTGATTTCAAATCTTGAAAAATATTTAACATTGCCTTTAAGTGAACAAGGTTCCCCTCCCCACACACATGTATTCTCCAAAAACAGCATTCAGGTCTTCTTTTAATTGTAAAAACACAAAGGATCCTTTTAGACTGAGAGTGATTTATTCCTTTCATATTTTTCTGATGCTTTTCATATGACTATATAGAGCTTTGAAAATGTAAAGCGCTATAGACTGTGAACTATTATTATCTAGTGTTGGCTAGAGACCATCACTGGTCTTTTTCCCCCCTTCAATATAACATCAACAAGTCTGTGTAGTAATTTATCTACTATCCTTGACAGTTCAGAGTACATTAACCTCAGTGCTTTTTTTTTAAGCAAAATAATAACATTTGTAGGGCGTTACTTAGGAGTTTGGGCCAAATAGTGCCTTCTGAGTGAAGTATAAAGAGCATTTCTCACCATCCTACATTTAGCCTTATAGGAAATTCAGTTACTCCACCACTGGTAGTAGCAATATCTATAATCTTCTTTATTATCAAATTATTAATATCAGAAATTTAGGTCTTTTAAAAATTACTAAGAAATATGGCTTTTGTTATTGTGATTTTGCTGCAGAAGTAATGACCGACCATGACAATATTCATAAAAGCAGAATAATATAAAAGGATATCTAGTGCAGCTGATGCTGGAATTAAACATGCAAAAAGATATTCAACCATTTAACTTTCAGTGTGTACAATTCTATTTTTAAAAAACTTTAGGCATCGTATAGTTTTATATGTATTAAAAATCTCATTCTCGAGAAGAAGAGGAAGAGCAAAGATTGTACAGTTAGTACATTATCTACTAACGTATTTGTTTGCTTTTCAGTAGCATCTTCCTCTTCCCTCCCTTCAGCATTCACACAGCAAAGTAACAGCATTTGCATTATACTCTCATGTTGAGCCTGCTGACATCATCAGTTTTGGTTTTTCTCGAAGGAATCCAGGTTCTCTAATAAAATACCATGCCAAAATTGAAGCTGGTTGACTAGAAATTGAATATAAATGGCAAAGTACTGAAACCTAGGAAGACAGCCAAAAAAGTCAATGTTTTTGTTATTTTTAAAAAGCTCAACATATTTGTTTACTTTTCTTTATCCAGCAATGTGCGCTTGCAGCCCAGAAAGCCAATCGTATCCTGGGCTGCATCAAAAAGAAGTGTGACCAGCAGGTCGAGGGGGGTGATTCTGCCCTTCTACTCTGCTCTCGTGAGACCTTGAGTACTGTGTTCAGCTCTGGGGCCCCCAACATAAGAAGGACATAGATCTGTTGGAGTCAGTCCAGAGGAGAGCCACAAAGACGATCAGCGGGCTGGAGTGCCTTTGCTATGAAGACAGGCTGAGAGAGTTGGGGTTGTTCAGTCTCTAGAAAAGAAGTCTCCGGGGAGACCTCATAGTGGCCTTCCAGTACTTAAAGGGGGCCTACAAGAAAGCTGGAGAAGAACTTTTTACTGTCATGTAGTGATAGGACAAGGGGTAATGGCTTTAAACTGAAAGATGGTAAATTTAGATTAGATTTAAGGAAGAAATTCTTCACTGTGAGGGTGGTAAAGCACTGGAACAGGTTGCCCAGAGAAGCTGTGGATGCCCCATCCCTGGAAGTCTTCCAGGCCAGGTTGAATGGGCCTCTCGGCGACCTGGCCTAGTGGAAGGTGTCTCTGCCCATGGCAGGGGGGTTGGAACTTGATGATCTTTAAGGTCCCTTCTAGCTCAAACCATTCTATGGTTCTATGATTATATGAAAACAGTTAAAGTTGAAGCCATCTTCTTTTATTATATTCCCTCAATAATAATAAAAACAGAAAACCGTGATCACATTGTGCACATGGGAAAAGGAAAAGGCAGTTCTGAGTATCTGTTCATCTAAAGATTAAAGCATAGGTAATCAAAAACAATTTGAAACACATTGGGCCAATAATCTTCAGTTACCTCAAATAAAGACGGTCATACTTAAAAACAAAGAATGCAACTATACACTTTTTGAACATAAAAATACTTACTATACAAACCCAGAAAACATTCTTGCTCATTCCTCTGCATGTCTACTTGAGAGAACCCATATTATAAGAACAAACTAGCCCTTGAAAAAGAGGTGTTCTTTCCTTTTTACCTGATTTTGAATGAAATATACTTCAATTTTTTGTTCATTTTAAAAAAAGAGGAACGACAGAACCTAGTGACATGAAGCTGTGTCGGCAAGATACATTCGAAGCTAATTTATAACAGTGAGTAAAGATTGCACAGTATCTGACTCACAACAGGAATGGAAAAATTTTCCCCAAGGAGGCCTCACTGAGTTTTAAGAAGTAATTCATGGAAGGCTTATGGAAGATATTGTGCAGCAGTAGAAGCAGCCCTGTCCTAACTTCTTACAATGTTTCTGGCTTAGGATCAGATGCTGTGGGGTACAGAGCTCCTTCTGGGAATTGCTGAGAGCCCTTGATTACTACCAAATTTAGTGAAATCAAAGGTACTTGTCACATTGCCAGTTTAAATGCTGCTAATTTAGGAAGCATTCTTTTTCTCCTATTTTCTTATCAGCATTGCAATTTATTAGTTATGATAATAATCTAAACTGTATTCTTATGTGTACACAACTGCAATAAAATCTTGTCATTAAATGCTGCATTTTGTGCTTTCTAATTTTGCCTTATGTCAATTGTATTTCCAAACGTTCAAGACCTTGTTAGATAAGACCATAAAAAATATGTCTATGTTGAGTGGTACAGAGAGTGCACAGAAAAATGAAAATTATCCAGAGGCTATTTGGGATTCAAACATCTTTTAAACAGAATTTATTGTTAAATTGCAATTTCTAGTAAACTTTAAAATAAACCAAAACAAAACCCTGAATTTAGTATAAACTGCTTACAAACCCAGCCGTGTTCATCTCTAGTGCCACCCATCTTGAATAAATGAAATCCTCAGGATGGAAAAGTAGTATTTATTTGTGTGACTCATAAAGTGGCATAATCCATTATTCACCTCCTTGCGTGTAAGCTAGGGTAGACGTTCAAAGTTGACTTCTGTTTTTTTGGTCTGACATTATCTATTGAATTTGTATTTGAACATTTTAAATGTCTAATAAAAAATAGACCTCTGCTGCTTTTGGGGGTGTTTTGGGTTCTTTGAGGTGATTTCAGAATGGTATGCAATCAGTTGTGGTTTGGCTCATCTTTCAAGCCATGCTGAAACCTGCTGAAATTTGAAGAGTTTGAATCAGTTGTAACCCATCATACCTGTGGGATATCTTTAATCCCACAAGTTGTGGGAACTTATGTATACTGTTAGCTTTTGATCTTACTACAATGATTCTGAACATAACTGGCAAAAGCAATGCTAGTCAGACATAAAAGAATTGACTCTCCCTTGTTCTGCTTCCTAAAGTGTTCTCAGAGCCCTGAATAACATTAGGCTTTGCTTTGTGTGCGTGTGCAATATGATGATTTCCACTGCAGACTTCCACCAGATTCAGAATACTGAAAGGCTACCAAACACAGAATCCTTTTGAACAGTTACCTCTACAACAAACATGGTTTTTGAAAATGTAAATATCGTTTATTAGCAATATTTTCTCTGTGCTGTATTTACGCCTAATGTTGCACACCAGCACAATACACACAGCTGAAACATACATACATTTCATCAAACATTTTTACTTTACATCCATGCGTCACAGATATTTCTTTTAATAACCTTGCATGGTTTGTACTGTCATCACTTGTGTGAAAAAATATTCAAGATCCAGCTTTTTGCTTTGTATTATTTGCAGATCCCATGATCGTCCTTTAGAAGGCTAACTATCTGACTTCATCAATGACTGTTTGTCTGTGTGATGTTGCAGGTGTCAATGACATATGAGCACAAGGCTGCAAGTCCAGCTTGATAGATATGTGCAGCCTATGTATTATCAAAAATGGATTACAGAAATTCAAATGTGTTTTTAATGTCACTTCAAATTCATTTTTAACTTTTTTTTTCCTTGCAGTATAATCCAGTATGATCCACATTACTGTATTTTAAAATGATGGATAGGTTACCATCCAAATTATTTGTAAGACATAAATGACCATTGTATGTCTCTTTGAAGTCAGAGCATGTATTCTGTATGACTCAATCATTAAATCATCTTACAAATGTCTAACAAAGCACCTGCATTTAACCATACTTCCTATATTTACATTTTTGGCCTCTTTCTAAGATCAGGCATAAATCCATCAGGCCACTTTAGAACTTCAGAACTTCCTTCTTTTACATATCTACTGCTCATTATCCAGAAGTTATTCCGTCCCCTGTGTTAAATTACTTTATGCTGCAGCTTAAACGAACATGTCTTGCTTTCATCTAGCATTTCAAATAGGGCAAAGACTGCTGTACAATTTCCAAACACAACTGTGCTAACAGAGATGAATTACTACAGTTTATATAATTTATATTAGGAATTCATAGACCTAGCAAAAGGGATTAGTACATTTTATTTCAGGGTAGGAGATGATCCTGTCATTAATGGTCGATACTTTCATCATCTTTTAAACCTGAGGAATTTCCTGGGTGACAAGACTGTAAGGACATATCAGGGATTCACAGCTGTGAGCTTTATCTGGCCGTGTACTGCTTTACTCTCAGTATGTGGACTACGTTCCATCAAAACTGGATTAGACTGTCAATCATGTCCTGCAATGTATATTGTATTATGATTTTTTGAAAATGTCACTGAGATCAGAGTAATTTCTTGGCTAATTGCATCTCGTCTCTTCTTAATACTGTGCATTTAATGGTTTCATTACCTTACATGACAATCACAGAGTCTAGTCCAGCATTAAGGGCAGTTTTACTTTTCTTTAAAAAAAAAAGGAAAAAAGAGAAAATCTAAGGAATCCTCAATCCTTTTAATAACATGGAAAAAATATTTAAGACACTTCTATATTTGATTAAACGAAATAAAAATGTGTTTGTGGTGTGCACATTGTTCCCTGTGGTCTGAGATATACATACTAGCAGAATTGTTTCTCTAATCCCAAAAGCACACCTTATGCTTAGCACAGTATTTTCTTCTCTTCTCCTGTTATGGAAATAGATTAAAGAAAATATTAACCTTTAAGAAACTGTCACTCATTACTCACACAGCTTCCATTTTATATATTCTTGTCTCGAGGGAAACTCTCCTGAACACAAAAATATTTGTGTTTCAGTATTACCCATTTAGGCATGAGAGATTCATTTAGATGAATGTTATAGTATGTTTCTCGATGTTTCATTAAATGATAGTTTGCCAACAGCAAAAGGTTCTGCTGATATGTGTCAAAAGTAGCAAAATTGTTGGAGTGTTTACAAAACTACTGAAGTCAAACTTGTTTTGGTTGAAAATAAGGATCCTCTCAGAACCCAAACAATGATGGGGAAATGTATCAGCTGTTAATACAGTCACATATATGATCAGAATCCTATGACTATAAAAAACAGTGATAGGCCTAATATAGATTTTATTCTTTAAGTTGTTATAATGCCTACTTAAAGTAGGAAGAAAATGCTGCCTAATCAGAACGGCTGTATGAAGTGCAGAGTGGTGTCGGTGAAGGTGGTGGTTCAGGATGAGACTGACAAAAAACGTATTTTCGATCATTGTACTACATTACCTCTGCCACACCGAAATACAAGCTGTTACCCATCACTGTAGTCTATTACATAATTATATGCCTAAAGCTGAACATGCACACCCTCTCCTGGAGGTTTTTTTTTTGTTCCTTTAAGCAAGGGAGGGGTTGTCTCCATTTTTGACATCCAACTTGCTTCTAAAGACCCTCATACTCCACCAGGCGAAGCAAAGCATCAGCACTTCTATCATTCTGCAGTCCTTCCTTTTCTACTCTATCAACTAATTGCAAGCTACAGGGCAGAGAATACAGGGAAAAGATAGGCATATATTGCCAAGGATTCCTGGTAGGGGTTCTTGTGATGAAGGACACTCTTGTTTTTGGATCTGACAGCAGCTGGAATGTATAGTTCAAATTTGCTGTGGCAGGTAGAAAGAGTGCGAATGTTAAAATATCCAAGGCGTCTGTAAATACTCTAACTTGCTAGCCATTTGCATCCAGTTTGAGTGGATTGCTCCTATCACTAGCACAAATGTAAGCTGACATCTCTTTAAACATGCTTCCAGTGATGATTTGGTTCTGAATGCCTTTTATTTAAACATTGCAGCACATTTTATTGATATTCTTGCAATGGTTCAACACTGCATAAAACTACAGCGTATTTCATTGGAGAATACTGCTTGATCTTATCAGCAGATGCACGTGTGCATCCACGAATCGCTTAACTCCTGGTAAGTTTCAAAATTAACAGAAAGATCATTAGTCTCTCACAAAGGGACTACTTACACTGTTCGGAGACAGCGCTGACAATTCTGGTGAGGTGGGGAGGGGAGGGAGAAAGAGAAAACATGACAAAACCAGGACTTCCTTAAGCTAACAATGAAACACAGTCCTGCCACTTTGTTTTTAATTCCGTTTTCTATTACAGTAATATTTGGTCTTCGTATATTCCTAAGAACAAATCGAGTTAGTGATGTTATTATGATAGGCAAGTCATTGCTCAAAAACATATGTACATTAAGATATTATGTCTAAGCACACTAGCCAAGCCTAGCAGCATGAGTGAATTTAACAAGCAATGGACGTGTAAGGGAAGCTGGCCTTTCTCCTACAAAAGAGAAGGGGTGGGGAGAGGAAGAAAAGGAGGGAGTTTCACATTCCCAATAGTTGCTAAAAATAGCTGATTTACATGCTATCTAAACCATATGGATAAAGAAACAATTCATTTCTACCAATTAAAGGGAATCCCTGCACATGATTTTTGTCACGTATATCCAGCAAACAGTACACTTTGCTAAAAATCTGTTAGTAGGAAAGCAGGGAGGAGAAATTCTCATAAGAATTTTTTGGTACTCCCTTTTCTTTGAAAGCACAGCACATGTCAGAAAACTGTTCCTTAGGTTAGCACCTTTGTCTGTAAGGCACACATAGAAGAGTGCTCTGTGAATCTGGTTCACAGCATGGGCTGTGTGATGTCCTGCTGGTCACTTCCTCTAACAACTCAACTGAATATAAAACAAACAAATTAAACTTTTTTTTAAAAAGAAGGATTTATTCATAGTAGCATATACTAATCTTTTGTTTACCGTGTTTTAACTTGTGGTGACAGTAAATCTGACCTTTCTTGACATGGACGTAAGAGGGCCACTATTGTGAAAGAGACAGGACATTACCATCCTGGTTGACCTGGAATATCTTGGGGGTTCCTGTTACACACTTGAATATGATTAAGTCTGCTTTCCACTACAGGGCCTAAATTAAAGTCTGGTGGCACTATGACCACACCGGCAGAGATAAGTGTGTTTTTTGTGAAGTAAAATAACACTTTGACAAGATTCTACGTCTGTGAAGACGGCTCTTGACTTAAAAACCACACTCTATCCATTAAAAAAAAAAAAAAATCAACGACACATTTAAGAAGTGAATAGCTACTTCTGTCTACCGTGGTAAATTCATCCAAATAAGCAGTGTTGTGGTTTAAACCCANATTGCAAGAACTGAAGTAAATAAAAATATCCCAGAGGATATTTTTTAAGGTACTCTGCAAGATGAGTATACGTTCTTTCAAGATTTTCAGAGACCATATGCTTAACAGACTTTTACAATCAGTGAAGATCTTTACTAATACATTCAGACTTTATGGTTAGTTTGATAACGATGAGGGATAGGAACACTCCCAGTCCTCCCCAAAAAGTAATAAATGACTTGACTAACAGCATTCCTGTTGAATGGGCTATACCCTACCTATGGACAAGCTAAGCCTTTTATTGTCTTTCCTTGTGCCACACTACTTATGTAGACAAAGATAATATACATATGAAAAATAATAATGGTCTGTACAGCACCAGTCACTTAAATAGTGAAGAAAAATCACTATGATCTATTATGTGAAAGAGATTTCAATGAAGATCCTTAGTAAGCCTCAAAACCGAGGACCTGGATTTTGGGTCAATGAGTTGTCATAAATTTTGCATAAAGTTTAATCTATGCTGATCTTAGGTCTCGTCACACTCTTGTGGTTGCACGTATTTGAACAACTTCTGTTTTATCGAAATACAGAAATTCCAGTGGAAGCTAAATAAAATGACTGGAAGCTAGAAAATGCAGTCTGCTTTGAAATTAAACATAGAAAACCCTCTAGGCTCCCTTTTTCTCTAATGCTCATCCCAAATTATAGAAAGCTATGGATTTGACATCACCATGGGTCAGAGACTTGGATTAATAATTCTTTGTTTCCCTTATATCTACTAAGATCAGCCAGTTGTTTTGATGATATTTGATGATATTCAAGGTGGTCTTGAAGAAGATAAGTGGCTGCTTCTAATCCCTCTCTGTTTCAGATTGGGGTGAAAAGAATCCTGTACTAACTCCATGCTATCAAAAAATTTTCCCTCTACTTTCCAGGGCTAAAACTACCATCACTACATTCATTATATATAAGGACTACTTGTTGCTTGAAGGGCAGCATCCACTCATATTTTTTCTTACAGGGGCAGAAGCAGAACTGGGAATATCCTCTTCTTTTTAGAATAGGAAAAGCCATGAGTCGAACATGAAAAGATGATGTAATGTTGACCTTCAGATACCTCAAAAATTGAAGCCATGCAGATATTGGTCCAGTCCAAAATGCACATTAAAGCAATCTAAAAGCTGTTCTGTGCTACACCCGCTACAGTAGTCTGGATGAACTCTTCTGTTGCCTGGTCTGCATAGCAGGAGGTCATCTTGGCTATGCTGCTTATACTGGCATTTAGGCAAAGAGGTAACACAAGAGCTCAGAGTTAACTCTGGTTAAATATACCTTCAGCCCAAAAGTGACCTTGGGGTGATGCTAAGCCAACTTTTGAGGAGTTTTATGCTGTCTGAGCAGTGCAAACTTGCTTCTAAGTACTACACCATCTTGACTATATGGAGGGATCTCCCAATCCCTTTTAGATTCTTGACTGATGAAAGGACTAGGACAGATAGGAATACAGTGTTGGAGTAACTACTGTCCAAAGGTGACACACTAAAGAAGGGTTAGCTGGCTAGCCTCTCCTTCCTGCACAGGAATACACTGTTAGAAAGGGAGAAAATTAAGCTTTCTCTGCATTTCAGGTTTCGGAAAAAAAAATTCACATTATTTGACTAGGTAATGTGCAATGCTCCTTCAATGCACCACCATAGTGCGTATGTGTGATTTTGAAAGAAATATTTACAGAAGGTTGACATTAATCAATATCAAATTATTAATAATCAATAATTAATCAATAATTTAGATAAAATTAGCTTAATTAATAAGAATCCATCAAAATATTGCTGTATAGCAAAAACCACATTTTTATTTGCATTTTAAAGATACTACCTACTCTTTAATTCTTTTTTTTTTAAATGTAGGTACAAAGATTGATGTCTTCTCCCTCCAGATACCTCTAAAAATTTCACTCCCTTTGACTGAAGCTGATAGAACACACACCTAGCAACCTCCAGGGCACTATTGAAAACGCATTCCTTTTGTCTTTTCTTGATCATTTGACTGACTTTTCAAATACATTTACAATATGTACTGTACAGATTTTAAATTGCATGTCTCTGGATCTGGAGAGGAAGCCGTGTCTACCTATTCCATTCTAACTCTGTGTTCTTCATTGTGCTTCTCAGCCACCTTTGTCTGTTTTCTCCAGCAGATCTCTGTTTCTCTGCAAATCCATTCAAAAATTTGGGCTGCAAGTAACCCCATCCGTTCTTGCCTTACCTTAGCATACTGCCACTTTTCAATTGGACTTATCTATCATTTGATTTAAAAGGTTCTGGATACCAGTGGGCTATAATGGTACCTGTACTGCACTGCATATTATAAAACACTACAAACATGAACAATAATTTAACTCAATTGTTTGTTGGGGGCTCTGAACAGTTTCTTCATTCTCATGCTAGGATTACACTGGATACAGGAGATCCTGAGCTGGTTTTGGTGTTATTTGGAAACAAAATGTAAACCACAATGAAGACATCTGTTTAATGTCGTTTTAGTGATTCCCATGGAAAAACCTTGAATCAACACAAATTTGCTTACAATTCACTTGAAATATTTAGAAACATGGATGTCCAAGCTCTATGTTGCTGGCAGATGAGAAACCAATGTGGTTTATACAAATTAAAATTTGCATGGATTTGCATACTAAATACGACTCACTATTTCAAATAAGGCCTTCAAACCATAACTCTCTGCGTTCCAGCACAGTGTGAAAAACATTTGGATAGAAAAGGTAAAGCAAAAGAATTACTGCTAAAGAACACGTTCGGAAAGTACCAGTTAAAAATCCTGCTTAGCCTCTGTTCCAAAATCCTACAAGCAGACTCTTCATGTCTGGTGCTCCAACACTATGAACGAAATTAGCAGAAAAAAAGCCACAAGTGGCTAACTGATTATACAGTCACAATTTTGCATGGCTGGATATTTTGATTTTGTAGTGGTTTCAGTTTAGCCAGTTTCAGTTTTTATAGTTGGTCAGTCCTGTGTGGAAAAAAAATTTAGAGTTTGATTAGTTCCTTCTGGAGTCACACTGACTTTAATAAGTACAGATCCATGCCTCTCACCCTGCTTTAATTCACTGGACAGTCTGGATATTTGCAAACATGTTTATTAGGAGGAAATACTTTATAATATTCTAAAACAACTTCACAGTATTTCACATACATAATAATTCATGCTAAAATGTGTTAAACATTGGGGGTTATAAACATGATTGCTAATCCACAGCACTTACCCAAATATGCATAAATAATGTTATGTCCTCATAAATCATAACCACGTGAATTTAGTAATTTTGCTTGCAGAACTGCTCATTGGATGGCCTTAAAGCATGTCCTAAATCTCAGATGGACTCAAGTGGCAAAATACAGAGATGAAACGTGGTAGAAATCCTTCTCTTCCATCCACAACACACACATACAATCATCAGATTTTGGGATTTAGCTGTAGTGAATTAAGAATGTGGCTCACATTTACGCAATTCTGATTTGGATGCAGATGCTGCTTATACTCTGATATGCTTAGAATCGGATTTTGCTTTGTGCTTGCCTGTAGAAAATCTCTTCATTTGCCATTCTAGTAGTAATATCTAGCTTCTATTTATTCAGTCCAAGATGTGACTTTTCTTGCTGCTAAGCAGCTGGATTTTGCTTTTCCTGTGAAGAGCTAGCCTGTTTAGATGAGAGCACAGACTTAGAAAAATAGAAGAGATTCTCCTTGCAGCAGTGATTCTGTGGCACTGCCCAGTGGCAGTACCATGGTGTCACAATAATTTATCATACGCAGAACAGGGCAGTATGCATCTGACTTGTTAAAGTGCTTCAGTGGCCTTATTTCACAGTCAGGATGTGGGACAGGGCGCAACAACTGCAAAGGGCCCTACAAACCCCTGGCTACACCATTCACCTAGCAAGTTTTCTGAAGTTCCTGAATGGGTATGAGAAAAGAAGCAGAAAAATGGGGCTCTGACTACAACACCTCTCCAGTGGGAACTGGGCCAATTCCTTCCTCTTCTTGAGGCATATCTGAGCTTGTCTCCCTCAAACCTCTATAGGTGCACTTTCTTATCCAAAATAAGAAATGGAGCAACAGTTCAAGGCTCAATCATTTATCTAAATAGCATGAACCAAAATTTACATTTTAATTAAATATTAATTGCCATCAAGCAAACAATATTAAAATATAATATTAATTTGTTCTTCTATGTCAAGCTGAAGGGTTGTTGTTATTTATTTGTTTTGGTTGTTATTTTGTTTTTCTTTTTTTTTTGTTTTTGTGAACCTGGTGCTCTGTTGTGGAATATTCGTAATGTAATTCTTATGTTGGTCTTCCCAGAAAATACAATACCCATTTATTATATGCCAAAGTACAGTTTTATATAAGAAATACGTATTCCATTTTTTTTAACACTCTGCAATCCTAAAGTTTTGGTTTTTTTTTAATCTTAGGACTTGAAGAGTTGCAAAAGCATCAAGAGCTAAGATGTGACATTGGGAATTACTATACTGCTTTTACATCAAGTGCATTACAGCAGTGCCTATAGGCCTGGGACCAGTTGTGCTTAGGTACAGTAAAAGCATCGAATAGTCTGTGACTTGAAGAGTTTATGGTTTAACACTGTAGACCGACGCTAAACAGTCAGCTGCGGCTCCCTAACAGACATGACCAATGCAAGGCCCAGAGGAGCAGTGATAGCCTTAAGATTTATGGCAGTACAGGGAAAACTATCTTTCCATACAGCTGAAAAGCACACCTCCTTTGTAAAGGCACCCATCATCACACAGTCTGAGGGAGGGATGACACCATTTTACATGTCCTTGCTATTCTTCAAGTAGTCTGAGGAATAAATGCACTGCCATGATGTATAAATGCCTTTGCATACTGCTCCCATTCCCCATCCCAGGGCCAGGGGGCAGGGAGGGTTTCTTCCCACCAACGCTGTCTCTGGGGAAGAACCATAATAGATCTACAATCTAGATTTTATGACTCTAACCCCAGGCAGCATTGAATGGCCAGAAATTATACAATTGCAAAGTATATTTTATATCTGTAGAAAAGAACATAATTTCATTTCCCAGGAACGTGTGAGGGCCCAGTGCTGGGCTCCCCATAGCAGGTAAGCATAGCTATAGCTTTTCCACAGCTGGCTGGAAAAGCTGGAAAAGCTGCACTGGGCAATGTAGAACTGGTTGAATGCCCTCCTTAGGATTTATTTTCTTCTATTTTTATCCTCATTTGTAATTAAATGTAATAAACCAAAATTTTGCCTTTGCATTGCTAAGCCTCAGAAAAGGGGGAGGAGAGGGAGGAAATATGTGAATGATTTCTCATCCATGCCAAGCACATTCTCCCTTTAAAGCATAAAAAAGTAAAAGGAGAAAAAAAGACGGTATTTTTGAAACAGCCTTATAACACCATAAAGAACACCTTTGTTCATCATTTGTAGAGAAGTCAGTGGTGCTGGATGACAGTTACTTTTCTAACAGATCTGAAAACCACTCTGCATATGTGCTATGGCTGCGTTATGCCTCCCTCTGACTGCGTGCACAGATGAGGAGAGAAAGGAAAGTGCACATCGGGAAATAAATGCCTGTAGGACAAAGTTTTCTGTAACTGTACTCAGGCGAAGTCGTCCTGTTGATATCAACAGCACAAACCAGGTGAGTAAAGTTCAGCACGTGCACTAGCGTTTGAGAATTACAGCTTTCATTTGCGATTCAAAGCCCAAGCCTGCTGCCACTGAATCAATAAAAGAGGTTTTCCATTAGCTACAGTGCTGTAGGACTTGGCCTCTACTACTGATTTCTGAAGATGCTGTACCGACATTAAAAAGCACTTTGCTTTGTAGCACAGACACCGTAAAGAGAAGAAGGGACAACATTTGCTCCCTAGCTTTTGGATGTGTTTATAGTTTTACTGTAGGCAAGAGTTGTCTAAATGGGTTATCATGCCCAAATGAATTAGATTTCCAGGAAAATTCTACATGTAAGATTTATATATTGTCTGACAGAAACGTATAGTAAAAAACACCATTTAATTGCCATACCTCTAGAGCCAATTAGAACTCATTAAAGAGTTCATAGCAGGAGCATGTGTTTTAAAAATCACCACTTTGGTCTCCGAAGGTATCATAAAATGTACTTTCATCATGTGCACGACATCTACAAATTCTGATTGGCATTTCCTCCTTCCCTGAAAAGAGAGTCTGGCTCAGTTTGCAGCAAATATGACAATAGGCTGTGCAAATGTACATCTGAAACATAGCCCTTTCGGGGTTAAGCATTCAAGCTTATATGAGAGATCATCAGTTTCGGGTCAAAGTGCTGTTCTTAAATGATCAGTGCAGAACGGAAAAAAAAGGCATTGAAGTGACCTTGCTGAGGGTCTAAAACTGTGCTAAAGCCTTTTCTGCATGATTAAGTGAGCAGAATCTTAGATTAGCTAAAAGCAGTGCAGAAACATAATGAGTTCACTTATTTTGGAGCATTTAATAACAGTTATAGACAGTTATGTGATCAGGCGGAGTTATGACTTATTCATTCTTTCATTGCTATTAAAATTACTGCATTTGAGGTTTTTAAAGTCATTGAAATAAAAAAGTCTGATTTATGTTAGGAGAATTTAGCTTGCCCTTTGGTCTCTCCGTTTTTAAATGATATAATTAGACTTTTTAAAGACCATTCTAAAAGCATTATTAGCATTTTCTATAGCTGAAAGTAAATGCATGTTTTGTGGGTAGTTTAATTTTAAAAAGGATAATAATAATACTTGATTCAGACAGCGATAGATTGTTACAAAAAGAAGTATTGCATAAAATTGTCTTAAAGGTGACTCTGTGCATTTGTATGTATGTATACACACTGAGATACACACACGTAAACACATGCATAAATGTGAGCACACATACATTTAGTGTACAGGAGTTCCACATACACAGAAAAATAAAGCTGTTCCCTTCACCCATTCGGGAAATGAAGGCAAGAAGAAGAGCAAGTTCCACAGGACATATTAACTCATGACCTTTAACATATTACCTCACAAATTACAAAGCCATCCATCAGTCCCAAGGGAGAAAAAGTGCTTTGATCAAAACAAAGGGACTTGCAGGTGTTTTGAATTAACATTAAACAATAATCATTAAAAATCACTGGGATGAGTATGCTAGTGTCATGAATGTATGCACATTTTAACATACAGTTAATTCCTCAGTCTTAGCATACACATTACTTTCAGATTATATTTGTATATTAGTTATTAATCACTACAGGCATGCCCAGTGTTTTCAGTAGCAGGAATACACATTTTATACATCCGATTTTAAGCTTATGCACAACATTCACAGTACACAGACACACAGCTGAATACTTTCAGACAAGACTCTATGTCTCTTGCTGCAAAGGCCAAACAGGTAAACCAAAACACTTTCCTTTCACATTTAAATAACAGGTTTTTCCTACATTGTTTTGGCTCAGAAAATAAAATTTCCCATAAGATTAAGAAATTCTGCTTTTAGTTGGGTCCCGAGGGAACATAGCTTTGCTTACAAAAATGACGCTTACAACAGCTTCCTTAACTGAAAGCTTTTTTCCGTGTGTGCCTTGTATGTTTATTTAGTAGACAGTTTGGGTTGCTCATTTTGCTGCTTAGAATGCAGTGTGCTTTTCTATTAAAACATATTATTAAAACTAAATCAGAAAGAAGCTTATTTAATAGTCATTTCATGCACATGACTGATGGGAATACATAAATTATCAGACTAATATCTGATTAAAACTTGATTAACATGCTAATAAATTATGCTAGAAATGTTGGGTTTTTTTAATTTCCCCACTTTTACTTAAACTTCTTAATTGACACTTCAATTATTTTGTTCTCTGAAATTTTGCCTTCCTTATGAATAACAGCTGAGATAAATTATTTCTTTGCTTGAACTTGATATGAAAAATGATCAATTATAATTATTAAAGCTCCCTAGTAATCTGTTAATTAGTATGAAAAAAGTCGCCTCGCTTTTGTTTGTTAAATGGAGACCGTTACATTTATTGTTGACAAAAGGCTGTAAGGTGTTCTGGAAGCCTGTCCCCGTAACCAGTGCACGGCACGGACACAGCACAGAGAGCTGCAAGCCGGAACGTCCTCACGCTTTGCTCAGGGTGACACTAACTTTGGTCCGTCAGTCTCACTGCTTAGGGAGATGATAGAGTAGTCTGTATCAGCCACACGTGCTGCTGCCGCCCGTATGGAAAAATACATCCATGAATCTTGTAATACAGACTCCTGCCCACTAGAGACTGATCTCAGCCCAATAAAGCATGTAGCTCGGGACCCTCACAGTTTAGACTTGAACTATGGTCAGAAAGGTGAGAGGCCAAGGCTTCATCCACTAAGCCATTTACCCTTTTCCTTTGTAAGGAAGATTGATTTTAAAAAAGCTATTAACCTTCAGCGATTTATCTCATCAGATCATCTTCATTTTGTTCTGCCTATAATAAGGCTGCATTACATAGTTTAATTCTTCACTTAATTCAGCTAGACTATCTAAAAAGAAATACACGGGGGGAAAAAGCAAAAAAAGGAGAGAGAAAAATTATCAAAAACTTTGCCATGAAAATATTATCAGGAAAACAAAAGAAACGGCAAATGTTATCACATGTCTTGGAGACACAACAATGAAAGATATAAGTGTGTGTATACAGATATCCTGGTTGGACAAAAACTCTCAATATTTCTCAATATTTCATAATGAAGGGATGATATGCCATGCTTACAATAAGCCTTACCTAAGCTATTCAAAAGACAAAAGGAGAGTATTCTTTTCATTTCTTGAGCTGACTCACATTAGCATCAAAACAACCCATATTCATTCATTTGTATATGTTCAAACAGAGATGCTCCCTCAGCAGAAAAGAGCAGCTCCAAAGAAATCTGGTGTTCAAATTTAACCTTCTGCTGGTTTTTGGGGAAATGCTTCGGAGAGGTATGCAAAACTGTGGACTGTTTTGGCGAAAGTGTGTATAACACTAATTTTCTTCTAGATGCAGCAAGTACGGGTTTCTTGCTAGGAACTAACTTATTTCTGGTTTAATGATTGATTTGGGGAAGTAAAAAGAATCCTCTTTTATGAATAATGTGTTTGCATTAATGAATTTAATTCATCTGGCTGAACTTTGTGGCAGGTACCAATTTAAATTTTGTTGGAATATGTAACAATAAAAGCAGTTCTAAGCATTTCAGGTGGAATTGGATAGTGAGTTCACTCACATTAAATGTTCAAAATTATTCAGAAACTTAGGTCCCACTGACTTGCAATGAGACACTGATTTTTAAGTACCTTAGGTTCATCTGCAGAAACATGCCTTTCTTTTTGTGTGTTTATGAAATGAAGAGTGTGGACCAAATCCTCAAAATAAAAAAAAAAATCTTTCT
>VZTL01039551.1:0-10626 GCA_013400535.1 Scopus umbretta
GAGAGGCAGAGACAGCAGGTGAAGAGCTGACTGTGATCCTCATTCCCAGTCCACTGCTGAGGGAGGAGGTAAAGAAAATTGTGAAATAAGTTAAGTCTGGGAAGAACAGAGGGGTGGGGGGAAGGTGTTTTAAGGTTTAGATTTCATTTCTCATTATCCTACTGTGATTTGATTGGTAATAAATTAATTTTCCCCAAGTTGAGTGTCCTTTGCCCATGACGGTAACTGTTGAATGCTCTCCCCCTGTCCTTATCTTGATCCACAAGCTTTTCATTATATATTTTTTCTCTTCCCTGCCATGTTGAGGAGTGATAAAGCAGCTTTGTTGGGCACCTGGTTTCCAGCAAGGGTTAACCCACCACAATATGTTGCCTGATATTTCTCAGTTCTATCAGATAGACATTTTCTCTTCCTATCTTTAGTATCATTATAACTAATTCTTTGAATTTGTAAAGCCTCAAATTTATTTTGCTAGCTATTAAATCTTTTTATTATTGCTGTCCACTATGCTGTTTTTATTTTAGTTTCTACTGCACAGAATAACAGAATGGCTGAGGTTGGAAGGGACCTCTGAAGACCATCTAGTCCAACTTCCTCTGCTCAAACTAGAACAGGTTGCTCAGAACCATATCTGAACAGCTTGTTAATATCTCCAAGGTTGAAGACTCCTCAACCTCTCTGGCTAACCTGTTCTTGTACTTAACTACCTTCACACTGAAAATGCTTTCTTAAAAATTTTTCAGTGGAATTTCCCCTATTTCAGAGTGTGTCCATTGCCTCTGGGAAGTGTTTGACCACTTTCACAGTAAAATAGTGCTTTCTTATTTTCAGATGGAACCTTCTGTGTTTCAGTGTTTGCCCACTGTCTCTTTTGCTTTCACTGGGCAACACTGAGAAGAGTCTGTCTCAGTCTTCTTTACTTCCACATCAAATATTTATATACATAAGAACCCTTGAGCCTCCTCTTCTCTGGGATGAACAGTGTCAGCTGTCTTAACCACCTCCTACAGGTGTTCCAGTCCCTTCATCATCTTCATGGCCCTTCACTGAACTTGCTGTAGTAAGTCCATACCTCTCTTGCACTGGGGAGCCCAGAACTGGACACAACATTCCAGATGTGGTGCACCTGTGCTGAGTAGAGGGGAAGGATCACCTCCCTTGAACCTCTGGCAACGCTCTGTGCAATGCGGCCCCAGACTTCTTTGCAGCAAGGACACGCTGTTGGCTCATGTTCAACTCGTTGTCCACCAGCGTCTCCTGTTCCTTCTCTGCAGAGCTGCTTTCCAGCCCGGTGGCCCCCAGCATATATTGGTGTATATGGTTGCTCCCCCTAGGTGCAGGACTTTGCATTTACCCTTGCTGAAATTCATGGGGTTCCTTTCTTCATTTCTGCAGCATGAATATAATGGAATTGTCAATAATACATAGACAAAATAGGGTTATTTAGTAAACATTTGTATTCTGTATAAGGCAGAATGGAAAAATGTATTTTTCATATCTAATTACTGCCTTTCCTTTTTGCACTATGCACCTGGAAAAAACTAGTAAAAATTTTTGTCTTTAGTGTGACATTGTATCATATTGGCTACTCTCCTCCTGAGCTTCATTCACTGTTTTTCACTTATTTTTCTCGGAACTGCCTCAGCTGTATAAAATTTGTATGTACATTAACAGCAACTATATATATTACTGATTGAGAGAGTAGAGTCTTCCGTTTATATTTTCTTGTCATGAACATGGTAACTGCTGTTTTAATTTTGAATCCCATGATTAATTTATCTTTATTCAAGTACAAAATATATTTTTCATATTACATAAGATGTTATTTTGTGTTTAAAGAGTTCTCTTTTTTTCTTTTTCTTGTTCTTTTTTTTTTTTTTTTTAAGAAGTTCATTGGGTATTTTTGGTTGTTGCTTGAGATCTTTGACACATATGTCCCAGATCAGACAAGAATGAAGTCTTTTACAATTCTGCAGTGTGTGGGGCACTACCTAACTGTTCACATAAGGAATACTTGGGCTAGACTGAAATAAAAAGTACACATCAGTCTAAAATGAGAAGTTTCTAGCTACAGGGTACATTTTATGTCAGATGCCAGATGGCAGTCACAATATCTGTTACTCAGAGTCACATCTAAAACACCTGTAGGCAGTCAAAGGAGTGATATAACCTGTCAGATTCTCAAGCAGTGTTTCAATAGTCAGACTATTGTAAACCCAAAATGACTGCCTGCTCTTTGACAAATTATTTCTGTCATACAAGTACAAGAAATTATGGAAGCATAGGCTGTCAATGTATTGTCTGTCTGTCTATCTATTTATCTATCTATCTATCTATCTTTTTTAACATAGGCTGGTGAAATACTGGAACAGGTTTCCCAGAGAGGCTGTGGAATCTCCACCCTTGGAGACACTCAGAATTTGACTGGACAAGGCCCTGTGTGCTGTTTGGTCTAACTGCTTTGAGCAGCAGGTTGGATTAGATGACCTCAGAGTTCCCTTCAGTCCTACTTTATTCTGTTCTGTGATTCTATATACACTGTCATTCTCTCTCTTATTGCTGGTAGTCTACCAGACACAGTCTACAGGAAGGTCTTAAATATGTCTTAGCAAGCATGAGTTAGGCCACTGAAGTCACCATGTACAAAAAGGCAAATAAATTAACCTATGCCTCCATTTTTTCCATTAAGAACTAAATGCATTTCATAGCAATTTTCAAAATCTCCTCTTCATTTGACACTATGTGAAGGCTTAAGTAGAATCCTGATCCTCTAGATAAATCTAGAGATGGAACTTCTCCACTTTGAAAAGAGGTTTTTCATGGGAGCTATCCATATTCAGACCTATCCCCCACTGAAATCAATGTTCATGATACTTACCTTTCAGTCTGGATATCAGGGAGGATGATATGCATTACAGAGAGACCTGAGCAGCAGAAATGAACTAATAAACTTCCTGAAGGTAATTTATCTGGAGGAGTGTTGAGAACCTATACAAGAAAACATACCCTTCCTAGTAGTGAATAGATAAACCAGAATCAAACCTGTTATTTGATTAAAGATTATTAATTACTTTTAGCAGTTAAGAGTTGTACTTGCTTTTTGGTAACAGTTGTGAAAAAATGTTTATGAAAACTACTCCAAACCTGCAAATGCTGTGATACTTTATGTTAGTCTTCCAATCCATAGGTAGCATCAAAAGTACCTTGATTTAGGTGACTCATCATGAAGTATCTGTCACTCACTCTCGAAGTGCTTGCTATAGCACAACTTAAGAGGTTTTCAGACATTATAATCTGACCACATAAAATATTTACTTGGTAATTTCAAGTCATAAGTGAATTAATGTATCCATGCATAAAAATTATTCCTCTAGACTCTCATTTGCTCTAGAGGGAGGAATCAACCTTTGGAGTTTCCTGTCTGCCTCAATTTATGATAGGGATAATCTGCATAAGACTATATGCCTCACCAGTCAAAATTAAGTGAGACAAATCTTATTTTTAGAGCTTGAATACTTGTTTCATTTCTTCAAGCTCTTATTAGAGCATGATGAACAAGAAGTCCATCCATGAAAGTCTAGGTTATTCTGCAAATTCACTCTTGACCCAAGATTTTTTTTTAAAGAAAAATCATATATTTAAAACTTATAGGTTTTTTTTTCTATTTGTAGCGAGAAAAATATTTACGTATCAGACTTGCACCCACATGAAAATTTGACTGTATAAATAATGAGCAGAAGCATGCATAAGAATATGATCGTTTGTCATTCACTGACCACTAGTGAATGAATTAGGGGATTTGTATTCAATATGTACAGTTAATTTAAATAGACAAATGCCCACAATTTGTTCCACTAGAACCTTCACTGAAAAACTTTGAGGCAATGAGAACACAGATACCTTCATTTTTTTTCTGCATTAAAGTATCTTCCTGTCAATATTTTAACACTTGTGAATAAAGAGCATCAGGAAATGAGAAAACACAGTTCTTCTGATTTGTAAATAAACCTTTTTTAATATTTACAGAATCTGTGTTTTGGACTGGAACTTTGGAGAGGTACAATGAAAGTGTAGAATGTGCTGTGAAATAGAAATTCATGTACAATAATCTGGATCATATAGATAATATTTTTGTTTGCCTTTTAAAAATCATTATGCATTCACTAACTATACTTTCAAGAGGAGGTGTCTTAATGGTATGTAAAAGTAAGTGTGATAAAATGCAGTGAGGACATGTTTCATCTAGGTACAACATAGTAGGCCCTTTAATATTTATATTACATTTTTTCCTTATAGAGACAAGCATTTATTCTCTGAATGGGTACAGACTCATTCTCATCACCACGTAAGAATTGTCACAAAGATTAAGATAATCCAACGTGCATGTTTCATCTATTTTTCTAGATGGAGTATATTACAAAGAAATACAAAAATATTTATTAAACTATAAGTCTGCCTGACATTGAATACATTTTCTTCAACTGATGCAGTATCAGAAAGATTATGGGCAAAAAAAATATTTAAAAATTATGATTGTCATGGTAACTACCAGCTGCTATTGTACCAGTTCCACCAGTGATACAGTTTCATTAAGGATATGCTAGAGCTGTAATGCAACAAATGAAAGAAAAATACTTTCTTGCTCACTGTGTTGGCTTTTTTATTAGCCTTTCAAAACGTTCTGTCTTTTAGAAACTCTCACACTATAGTATATATAATAAACTTTTTATAAGAATGTGTGTACTCTTATAACAAAAATAATGAAGGTAATTTGATTTCAGCAGCACTGGTCTTAATAAAGGCTTTTAACAGCCTAAGTATGGCAACAATGCTTGATAAATATGCACCAGGTGACAAATTAATATGTGCTGGCCCTCCTCAGCTATAGGTACAAATGTTATTATAATGTTTTGGACAGTAGTCAGTTTTGTCTGTCTGGGGAAAGGTTGATTTAAATGGCATATGGATCTGCTATAGAGAGGCATAAGCTGCCCCCTATGTGAGGAGAGTATGAGCTACATCCTGGTGTTAAAAAAAAATAATCAACAAAACACAACACCGTGGCTGTTAGACTCAGAAAGAAGTGGATTTTATTAAGCTGCCAAATCCATTAAACTGTCTAACTATAGAGAAGAGTGTGTTATCAAAATCCCAGTGGGACTTCTGTTTAGATGGTCTGGGAACTGTTTTTCCAAAGGACAGTGTGTACTTCCACATGTTAAGTTTCCTGATTGTTTTCATTCTCCTTTTAGAGAAGTTGAGGCTCAATAAGATTTTGTCTTGTGAAATAATCAAATGATTCTAACTCTACAAAGTTACAATACATATGATGACAGTGATGACAATGCATAGGACTAGAAAATATGGTCTGCTATTTTATTAATTTGCTTAATTTGTGAAATTGAACAAGCAATGAGAGAAACTTAAGCAAAGGAGCTCTCAACACAGAACATGCTGTTAGGTTTTTTTACAGCTAAATGGACATTTTGTGCAAATTTTAATCTTTTAAAATATATTTTTAGTGTAATGCCCCATATTTAAAGCTGTGAACTGATGGTTTTGGTATATTTGGGTATTTTAGTTAAAATCAGGGAAAAATGGTATCTCAAAACTCAGGAAAGATGCTTTATAGGAGCTGTCAGTCAATCACTGAAATTTTCCATTTTCTTCTGGTTCTGATATTTTTTCTATTAACTGACTTCCCTGTTCAATTTATGAACCAGATTTCCCCTGATTCAAAACAGCCTGCCCTGAATTGTTACTGTACACAATGGGAGAGGTACTCTTGTAACTCCAGTGTAGAAAGGATCTCCAGCTTAACTCCTGGAGAACTGAGCTAACTTTTAAATAAGAAAGGATCTCCAGCTTAACTCCTGGAGAACTGAGCTAACTTTTAAATAAGAAAGGATCTCCAGCTTAACTCCTGGAGAACTGAGCTAACTTTTAAACATGTATGAAGGACAAGTTTGGATTATTTCTTGCAGACAGCTGTCAACTATCTATAACATTATATGTTGTACAGTGGAGGTAAATTTTTTTTAATTGAAATTGAATTTGAACTGAGTTGTAAAAAACTCTAATAAAACAAAAAGTGCACAGAAAATAGTTCAACTGTAAAAATGTTACTAAAAAGATTTGAAATCTAAACAAGTTATTGTTTACATAACATACTGATTTGAAACAGTAGATAAAATGATTCACTGACCATCAGGAGGAGAAAAAAATGCAAACTTAAAAAAAAAATGAGCAAAACAGAAAAGAAATACAGCAGGACAAAACTGTGCATTTTTTTATTTACCCTGATAAAGAGACTGTTAGAAAGGAGTTTACTCTAAGAGACCAATATTACATTTTAATAAATTTACGGTAAATATTTTTGCTGGAAGAAGTTCCAGTCCAGCTGAGAAGCAGGGGTCTTGGTGAAACTAGATTTATTCATATCTAATGATGTTTTCTTTTTAATGACAGTGAATGCACAAGTCATTGTTGGCCAGTTAGGTAGAATATAATAACACTCAAAATTGCTTTGAATGGTTCTCCTCAGGTGCGACTAAAACCTCCATTTAAAAACCTAAAATATTAACAAATGGGAAAATAAATGTCATATTTGGAATACTGGAAAGATAACAAGGGTTGCTGCAAAAGAAACAGCTGCTAAGAACTTAAGGACATATTTCAAGACAAGTGATAAAGAGGGAAAAAAAAAGAAAAAAAAAACACAGGAAAAAGTCTCTTTTTTTCACCACAAAGCAATCAGTGTCCTAAATCTGTTCTTAATTTAAAATATACAACACAGTTTAACTTCTATCTATAACTTTATCACTCCTCCTTAACACACCAAATACAAACAGGCAAAAATCATTCACATCCAGCAAAACCCAGAAACTGACATTTGCAATATTCTGCATTGACTTTACCAAGCAGTAAACTCATGGCTGGCTGGAATTTAAAAAAAATTAGGACACTATGATTAAAAATATAAAAGACAATATCAGTGCACGTTAGCCTTCTTTCTTCTGAAACTTATGGACTTTCAGAACATGTTTCTTCTAGAGTAAAATATCAAGTAAAACATAAATCCATATAGTACTATTATCCACTTCCCTACCAGTACCATGTGTAATTAAGCTTTTGTAACTGTAGAAGCCGTGTCTATTCCCTTCTTTTTCATTAGTCAAAAGACTATTAAAATAAAATTAATATATTGAAAATTCAGAAATAAACTAAAAATGAAGAGGAAAAACTGGTACATAAGTAAAGAAAAAACCCCACCATATTACTACATCATTTTGTTTAACAAAGCATACAAAGTATAATGCAGCTTTCAGTTCACTTCTGAATTTCCTGATTCTCCTGTTGTTCTTCTGCTCATGGATGTTTCCCTGCATAGTGTTACAGCACTTTGAAGTTTGCTCTAAATTATAGCAAGCTATAAGGATTGACTTGGACGCTGATGGAAGAATGCTCTGAAAGAGAACTGAACACCTTTATTTGCTTATGAACACATCTATTTCTCTGTTTTTGCTGCTGAACAACAGATGTCTATCCCACACAGCAGCTGGAAAATGACACTGCCCTACAGGATCGATTACGGGCTTTAAATGTCAAAAAAGGTGGCTTTGACCAGCCTGACTATCAAAGCAAGGTTAGAGCATAAGTTGAATGTTGCTTTTTTGCTAGCTACAGTCCAGCCAAGAGCTCCCTTTGACTGAACCATAACAGGAAAAGGATGCATTGACTCTCAGTCCATCACCTTTGTCCATTCGTGACACAAGCTAAAGCCCTCACCAGAAATGCATCCTAACCAGTATGGCTGATCCCATCCCTGGTAACCTCTCATTTGTTCCTTCAACCTCTTTACCAAAGCAATACATTCATGCAAAAGGACTTTCCCTTCCAAAAGACCAGTCACAAAGTGGAAATCTGAAAATCTGTTCAAACTGGAATCTGAAAATACCGACAGCAAAAATAAGGTACTCTCTCTGCATACTTTCTTACAAAAAAAACATTATGTACTCTACCAAAACTGCCCTCTAGCAGGTAATCTTAAAAGTTGTGCAACTTTGATTTACTCTGTATACATATTTTTCTTCTCTTCTAAACTCCAATGGTGTGTCACCAGTAGGTACAAGAATATGAGAACAACCAAAGTGCTTTGGTACAAAATTTCATCTAGACCACTACCCTGCTTTTAGGAGTATATTTGTACTGCTATAGATGGACTGCTATTTATGGAGAAATAGAGGATGGACAGGGAGAACTCTCAAGCTCTAGATGGTCTTTGGCTGTTTCACCAGCTCACAGCCTTGGTTTCTTTCTGGACTGTTCCACCTCACTTTCACCGAGACAAATACACAGTCTGAATACAGGGCAGTCTACAGGACTGGGCTGATATCAGATCCTGTACCTCTTATTTAGCACTATACACCTACACTGTTAGGAGGAACTAGCAGATGCTTAAGAAAATAATATAAAACCAGAGATAACTGTGTTGATGTTTTCCAAATTTCTGAACTTAATCATTCTACTCTACTCTATTAAATCTCCCCTTATATGGAAGCCATTGCATACCTCTGATCACTGAGGCTGCCCTTCTCCATATATTTTCTGGTTACAAAGTAGCATGTTAGAGATGAAGGGACCAAACTTTATGCAGTAGTTAAGATATAGGTTATTGTGTATATGTTCATTGGCATAATGAATTTACTGCTTTGTTTTCTACTGCTCCCCCACTAAATTCTAATATGCTATTTTGCTTCTTGTATTCACAGTGTTGCTAAGATTTCTTTTTTGAACAGCAATAGCTGAACTAGAAGTCATCATTCTATGTAAAAGATCAGTGTGTTCCCTTATGTAGATCCTTTAGATTTTATCAGCCTTAAATTTCATCCAGAATTTTTGCCGGGTCACTTAATGCTGTGAAACTTTTCTGTGAGTAGTCTTGTTTAATTGAACTATCTTTAGTAATTTGTAACAGTATCAAACATTGTCATTTCACTGTTCACATCACTTACCTGAATATTCAAATAAGAAAGCTCAGGGACATAATTTTATTCATTATGAAAACACTTATTTTTAAATGAAGTGTTTTACAGTAATTTTAGCATCTTGCAATGTTATACAGCACTTGTTGAACTCACCTACCTGCTTTGAAGTCTCAGGTATAATTAGTGAGAAAGCACAGCAAATTTGGGATTGACTTGAGTGAAATTTACCAAATATTTTGTTTTAAACCGTGACTTAAGCATGTTGTTGAGTAGAGGTGTTAGCCGAGATGTAAAATTAAAAAATAAAACAAAGCCTCCGTAAAACCATAAATTCACACTCTTCAAACACTGATATTTTTGTGTATTGTATTGTGATGGAATACTGAAGTATTCTAATTAAAAATAGTTCTTAAAACCAGCACTAAAATACCTCTGATTTTTAAATACATTCCACTTTTTGACTGTTCTTACTGGACGGTTTTAACTCTGTCAACCAAGAAAAAAAGCTTCAGAAGTCAGTAATATGGGATATCACAGTGCAAATGAGAGAAATAGTACAAGCCACAGGGTGGTCAGGAATGTTTCATTTTATACTCTAAAGGCAATATCTTCTGCCTTAATTGTATAAAGTTGCTTTTGTGATTTAAAATACCTAATAATGAATCATGCTGCTTCTTGCTAAGGACTTTAAAAGCCCTATATTGTATCATGCTAAGATTGTCACTGTCAGTTAATAATTCCATTCTCGTTGGAGAGCATTGACAATCAAAATTCACTTTTAAAAAAAACCCCTCCTAAACTAGGAAAAACAAGAGTAAAGAATATTGTGAAAGTTTTCCTACAGAGCTATTCTCCCACTTCATAAGCAGGAATAGTCAAATGCAGCTAACAGTGACTGAACTAACTGTAGGTTAAAATTAGAAAAGGAACAAATAAACAATTTTTTTCAAAATTTTTACTGGCTCATGCATAATTCAAAATGAGAACAAAGGCTAAATTATAAATCACCAGATAAATTAATTAATTATAATAATTCAACATTCCCTGCTTATAAGTATGCAAGTACTTCACAGTCTACACAGAAACAATAAACCCTTTATCCTCTGGACTTCTACAGTCATGACTACATTAGACATTATGACCCTTGAAAAGTTTAAACTGCAGATTAGGTCACTGTATAGATCTTACTTTTTGAATTGTCTGACCCTGTTGCAAAGGGGTAAACATTTGTCATTTATTTTGAGGAGATATGGAAATGGGGGCCCAGCAGTAAACTGTTCAGAATTTGAATTATGAGATATTCTTCAATGCAATGTGTAAAACATGAAATGGAATTGAATTTGTGTGATACAGCTGAAGAAAAAGAAGTGCCAAATTTTTCTTTTCATTAGATATATAGAAATATATACTATATGAATATATAGGGTATGTATTAGCAAGGCAATCAAGAAAGGTAGTAAGAAAGGCATTGTTTAATGTGTGTATTTCCTGTTACCATATATTGCTGACAAAGTCATTTGTCTTTTGATCAACAGAAGACAAGGAAAGATTTTTACAGAATACTGTGGGCTTGAACTTCTTCCAGTGTCTCAGACCATACTTGGGTGTATTCTGCCAGTGTCTTTTACTGAAAATGAAG
>VZTL01039553.1:391-11862 GCA_013400535.1 Scopus umbretta
ATGTTTGGACTAGATGATCTCAGAGGTCTTTTCCAACCTTAACAATTCTATGATTCTATTCTATGATTAAAATGTCTAAAATTTGTTTCTGCTTCTTAAGAACCTTCTTTACTGAATATTAATTACATTGGAACTATGGATCTAAAAAGAAATTGTAAAAAATCACATTTACACAAAGTTATAATTTGAAAGAATTCTGGAACTAGAAAGCTGTTGAGATTTTTATCACGCACAAAACCTAAAATTCTGGAACCAGGTAGTCCAACAGTTTCACAGGAATAAAACTTTATTCAAATGTCGGCATACTTGCTGTGCACACAAAAGTCAACATGACTATTGAGTACAATGTCTTCCCAATTTCTGCAGGAGAAGCTTCATACATAATGAGAGCTTGGGCACTTTTATAGGAAAATGCACTGCTAGTTTGGCCAAAGGAAAAAAGCAATTCCATATTCAGTGGAATTAATACATTCTGGTTTCTAATGTATCACTCCTGCACACACTTTATTCAGTTTAATAAGCTAAGTTTGTGGTTTTCCCTCTTCTCCAGTGTCTCCCTTCTCTATTTGACTATCTTTTTTTTTACAGGAAGATAATGTCTTTGAGAACTCTGTCTCTTTATGTCATATCCACATGAAATGGGCCAGCATCTTTCATTATTAAGAGAGGCTATCAGAAAGATACTGTGTAGATAATGCGGTCATGAAGCTTGTTTCCTTAGAAAGCCAGGCTGAAAGCAGGAACTTACCTACAATGTTTCTTTTGCAATACAGTATAATCAAACTGAGAGCTAAAGTAAAACAGAGGTGTTATTTTTGCACAGTTTATAATGTTTTATTCTACTGGAAATGATTTTTTGCATCAACAAGTTGCATGACAGACATTATTCAGCTTTACTGTGATTCTTATTAAAATGAAAGATGACTGAAAACGGTTCAATTTACACACAATTAGGAACACTTAGGAATAGCATCCTACCAAGCATAAAACCAATCTTTAAAGCCCATCCAGTGGCACAAAATGTTTGCAATGTATATGCGTATTTATTAATTTTTCTGTATTGTATTATTTCCAAAACGTATTGCCATGTTTTCTGGTAATGTAGAGCCAAAGGCATAATACTCTCCATCACGAGAAGACATCAGTACTTCAGATTTTTGTTAAATCCCTTATTTTGAATGTTTCCCAATAGAGCTCACACTCAGAAACCAAAATCCAATTTCGAGTGTTTGATGAAGTTTANATACATAATATAACAATAAAAATAAATTAAATATCCTTCAAAGGAGGCAAGAATAACTATTATCTGCAAGGCTACTGAATTTGGAACACAGGAATACTGCCAGAAGGATACTGGGCAGGATATGAGAGAGCTCTTTGTGACGTACTGTATATGAAATGAAGTGCCAGTTTATTCGCTTGAAAAGAAATAGAAAACATTACAAATGTAGTGGAAATTATAGCTCATTAAATATGTATGTTGCTCATGTAATCTTAATTCCTGTTCTGTATTCACACAGAAAGCTACTGAATTAGTGCCATAGTGTGCTTGTATGTGTGTGTGTAAGAAAGGTAACTAAGAAGGGGAAGAAGAAGGATGGTTATGTCTGGATAAGTTAATTAACTGGAAGATTATGAATTTCTACATGACCTATCATTTTACTCGCTTATATGAAGTTTCTTTTCTCATTAAATTACAGGTTTTGTGAATATGGACTTTTAATAAATACTACAGTGCTGCTTACCTCAAACTGCTCACAAAACTGCCCTTTTCCAAGACACACAATCTAAGAAAGGACTTGTTCCATTGTTAAAAACAGCTACAGACAGCAAATGCTGGGACACTTAGAATTTTTATTAACACAGTAATATTTATCATTTAGCACATGTTCTATTTTGAACATGTGCTCACATACCAAGCACCTTCAGCCTTACTGATGTCACTAACCACACTGCTGAAGAGCAAAGGCTCTTGGGCGAATGTTTTTTCTCTAATATACAACAGGTTATTAAACATGCATACTGAAGTAACCAAAGTATGATACACAGCTTGATTAGATGTGTGAAATAAATAGAAGACATTATAAAAGGAGATTTACAGAATCTATTACTGTTTCCTGCTGAGGAGAAATACAAAATAAAGTCCTAAAGGGGATATCTGATAAGCCATGGAATACTAAAAGAGATTGCTTATGCAGCACTTTGTTCCCTAGGGGTCCAGTTTTAGGCAGGCCAAGAAGAGGACATCGAAGAACAGATATAAAAAGAGCTTAAACCCTGGTGAAGCATGAAAGGCCATTGTATATATGGATAGTTTATAATCTGAGCAGCTCCTTTTCAAAATCAACAAGGAAAATGAAAGAACTGGAAAACAATAACAAATTAAATACACATTGTTTGTTCATCATTACAAATTCAGTAAAAAGGGTATTGCTTAGTGAAACAACAAAGGTAATTCAGCAAAAATATGTGATATATCT
This sequence comes from Scopus umbretta, assembly GCA_013400535.1. Classification (NCBI taxonomy): domain Eukaryota; kingdom Metazoa; phylum Chordata; class Aves; order Pelecaniformes; family Scopidae; genus Scopus; species Scopus umbretta. The sequence continues at coordinate 2,872 of VZTL01039553.1, forward strand.
TTGCCAAACTGGTTGCAGCAACTGACAAAAATCTGTCCATTTGTCTTACACTGTAAGCTTGCTTCAGGAATTGCCAATAAGTCCTTGTCATTGCTTTTGATATCACAAGTATCTGGCTGTGGAAATGAGAGACCTAGTGATCAAAGTGTAAATGCAATGTACTACATAAAGAGATTGCAAGCTGCATCTCACCTACGCAGTTAGTAATGTTAATTTCAGAGAACAAAAAGACTTTGGAAGGTGAGGTTGTACAGGTGTCTGAGCACATGAATCAGAAATAAAAGCTGAAGAAAAATATCCAAAGGGCAAATACTCCTGCCTCACCTTTTTTTCCATCAGATGTTTCAGATTTGTAAGGAGCACGGACAGTAATTGAAACTTGTGAGATAAAAATATATAACAAATAACGTGAATATTTCATGTCTGACCTCCATCCCAAAGCACTTCATCATATTTTACAGATTTTGGATCTGAGCCTACAAGCTGTGCGGCAGACTCAGCTTCTTTCTTACTGGTGTTCCATGCAAGCACAAAATATGCCTGCAAATTGATAGGTAGAACTGACCTGGTGAAATTGGGCTGCTACACAGACATGTACTTATTTTCTCATGCAAAATAATATGAAACTCTTGCCTGACTTCTTCTGGGCTTAACTCTGCTAGCTGGAAATGTTCGCATTCCAAGGTGTTCATCACAGCCCTAGCTGGTTGTCACTGTCCCCTCATCTCTTCCTGGAGAGCAGTCAGGTAAACACTCCTATTCCTCTCTGAGGTAGTTCAAACTAACTAACTAACTAACTAACTAACTAACTAACTAACAAACATACATACATACATACATACATACATACATACATACATACATACATACATACATACATACATACATACATCCTCCCCCCACTTAATTATAAACCAAACACAACTGCTTTATATGAAGTGAATAACTACTCTGTGTCAGAGGGAAATGAGAAACAGGTGACCAGAATTTAATTTGCATCCCTTTGCAAAATTAAGCTTTGTTCATCCCTTCTATTAATACAGTCTGCTAAAGGTTTGAACAGGTCTTCAGGTATCTGACCTACTCCAAAATGATTTTACAGCACAGTTTTTTCCTCTTGGTTGAGAAGCTGGTGTCCAGAATAGCTAATTTAACAAAACCTTGCAGCAATGTATGCTATTGAAATTTTAAGCATCTGAAGGCTGAAGGAAAGCTTATACTTACAATTTAGGCAATCAGCCACCCTTTCAAACTGATGAATGTTTACTCCTTTTCAGTAAAACCCTAATGATTTTTAAACTATGAAATTATATATATTTCTTAGCTTCCTATTCCATTCTTCACTACATCAGCATACAGAGTTGCTGCTTTTGATGTAAAGCTTTGTGGCTTTGCGTTTATTATTTTTTTTTTTTCCATTATGAGTATGCTGGGCTCATCCTGGAGAGAAAACAAGCATTATTATTTACTTACACAGGTAAGTCTACAGTCATTTCTACAATCTCCAGGGTTTTGCAATCGGGGCAGAAACTAGTCCACTGATGTCTGACATTTCTTCTGGTCTACTTACCAACAGTTTGTGTCCTGGCACCTTTACTTCTGCTACCTGACTAACTCAAATAAGACAGTAAGATTCAGTGTCACTCTGCATCTGCTATTGTGGAACTACTCCACCTCCTGAAATGATGGGAGAAAGAAAGGGAGAAGTTTGCCAGGACGCTGCCAGTCTGAAGAATTAGCACAATGAACACGCAAGATTAATCTGCCATTTTTAGACTGTTTAATTAGTAGCTCTTAGACCTGAGTCACAATCACAGCCACTGTTTGACCAACCTTTCTCAGCAATGTCACTCAGGTTGAATTTTCATATAGCAAACATTCTTTGGTAGCAGTATTCACTTCCAGGTGACATTCAAAGAGCAAGAAGAATACTGGCAAGCCTCAGTAGGAGAATCTGGGGGTGACAAAAGGGAACAGGAGAAATCAAAGGATGCAAGGACTTTTGGAAGGCTGGAACTGATAATATGGGTGGCTTTTTGTGGGGCAGAAGGGAAGGAATACCTAGTTTTTCCTAGGCCCTAAGTTGCATTCTATTTTGCCTATCTCCTTGAACCATTCTCAACATTTCCTCAAGAAGTTTTCCATGCAATTGCTGAACAGGTTTATTCTGTGTGCCAGTCATAACATGGCACACAACCTTTGTGCACGTTCTTGAGTGAGTAATACACTAGCATTGTCACAAAGCCAAATATTTTCAAGAATAATGCAATTGATCTGTCCAAGAAGGGTGAAGAGGTGTTCTAATATAGAAAAGGGCTGTACCCTTTGAGGGAAGGAGGAAGGGTGAGAAAGAGAATGGACGAAAAAACATGAGTTAAGCCTGATCTGCTAAAAGTGCTAGGAAATGCCACTACATGGCATTAATTAATTATAGGGCTAATGATAGAGGACAAAAAGATCATTATAAGAGTAGCCCTTTCTGTATGTAACCACATACACACACAGAGGAAGAAATGCCAGCCCTCATAATTCCCATTCCTGGGGGGTTTCCAGCATCTGTACCCTCTTCCATCTTTCTGACCCAATGGTCACAGCTGAGGTGGCTGTGTGGACAGAACTAGGGTAGAGAGAGGAGGAAGCTGAGATTTTGCTTGCATGTTACCCTGCTTTCACTGTCTATATCTGTAACAATTTGGTCATCCCATCTCCCATCACAGACAGATGCAGCAGAGAGAAAGAGAAGTGAAAAAAAAACCCAATAAAATTCCAGACCTCGCTGCTGCCAAGCTCATGTTTTGGTTTGCTTAATCAGCTCTATTTTGGTATTTCATGTTTAATGATTCACTTTTCAGTTCAGACTCTGTCTAAGCCCCTTCAAGGCTACCTATAAAGAGATTTACAGCTACATTTTTGGAGCAAAAGCAACTATTATTTGTTTTAATAGAAAGTTCTTTTGTTACAGACAGACATGCTTGTTAAACCTCTATCTCACTTCTCTTAAAAGTTTGACCATCACAACATCACATCACAACATCACCTCACAACAAGAGCTGAATTTTTCTGAAAATCCATCAGCTATTTAACTGCCTAGATGGGAATGAGGATTTTTTTAAAGTTGAGTTCCAGCTATGCTGAGCCCAACAAAGTCTTGTTTGAAGTCTAAAAATCAGGTTTATTGGAATGACAGGATCAAGCTTGTGCAAGCAAAACCTCAGATTTGCCTTTAGCAATTGAGTTTCATGAAAACTGCTTCTAGGCTTGTACTTCATGAAGAAGAAACAGACTTGTGGGGTTGAGGGAAATAAACAAAAGGTTGACCAGATTATACAAGGCTTTTTTGCTCTTTGGAAAGTTTCAATAGCACAAGAATTGTTCTTACTTAGGACAAAACTGAAATAGATAGACATTTTGCAGGTGCAAATATGCTCTGAAATTATTTTTCAGAATTCACTGAAATTAAACATTTCATTACTTTAAAGGAACTTTTGAATATTTGACTCTATTTCAAATGAAATTCCAAAAAAAATTAAGACATAAGTGCATACTTGAGACTGGAAGTTTTGCTTCATATCAGGAATTGAAAAAAGTATGATTTTTTTTCTTGGAAAGAAAATAGGAGTTATAAAACTTTTTTAAAAATAGAAAATATTTTTGCAGAAATAAACTTTTTTGCATAACATTTTACGTTCAACTGATTATATCTTTGGCTAGCAACATTTCCAAACTAATACTTTTAGTCTGTAGTGATGGGTACCAATTTCTGACAGTTGGATTCTCCATAGTCATTCACATATTGAAATATTTTGACAAGTGTCTCCAGTGATCCCATATTTATTTTCTATCATAGTAGGGTAAAATTATTTTATTTTTCCTCATACAAAACTTTGAAACACAACCATGGTTTTCTCGCTGTCCTGGTTTCAGCTTAGNCCATGCTAACTGCTGAACTATGCCTTAAAATTTTCTGGAGAATATAAACTGACCAGAACTGTCTCAGCTGTCATTAGGAGCATTAGGATATATTCAGCTAAGTTCCAGCATCTAGGTATGTTTCTAGAGAATATTTAATCTACTGTTGTTTTGAGTCCTTGCTGATTTAAAAGCTATGGAACATAACTGGTGAGAATTCAGTTTGTTCTGAAATTTGCTGAACAAAATATTCTGAAAATGTGTTCATAGCCCAATACCTTCATTCATTTCCTTCTATGTAAATAAACACTGCCTCACTTAGTAATAGCACAAATGCATTAAACATGGGAAGATTCCATGATGCTGGCATGGCGTATTCACAACTGAGACAGTTCCCATATTTATAAATCTGTACTGAGAACATATAGACAGTTTTTGGTCTTGCTGACATGTCACACAGCAAGAAAAATTTGAGCTAAAATCCATCCTTAATATTGTAATGAAAATTGAAAGAATTCAGCTGCTTTTAAAAAACCTGTTCACCTGCATAAAAGTGTATTGAACCAACACACTATTGCAACTATTATATAACACTCCGTAGATACCTGATCACTGAGGGTACGTTTATTGCACAGAAGTATATAAGGCCTGTTCATGGCCAGCATTATTTTTTTCCTAAAACATAGCATCAACCTCATTTTAGACAGCTGCCAGCTGCCTGAGATGTGAGAGACTTTTCTTTGGGAAGAAAATTCTCTTTCAGAGGATTACATACGTCACAAAAATTATTCTCTTCTCCTGGGATAAGTAGCTGACCTAAACACTGGTGTTTATTGTAACTTAGAATCATAGAATCATCACAGAATGGTTTGGTTTGGAAGGGACCTTTAAAGATCATCTTGTCCAACCCCCCTGCCATGAGGCAGGGACATCATCCACTAGATCAGGTTGCTCAAAGCCCCATCCAACTTGACCTTGAACACTTCCAGTGATGGGGCATCCACAACTTCTCTGGCAACTTGTTCCAGTGTCTCACAACCCTCAAAATAAAGAATTTCTTATTTATATCTCATGTAAATCTACACTTTTTGAGTTTAAAACTTTTTGCTAGCTTGTACCAACTGAGAGAACAGAACTTGTGTTTGCACAACAGCTAAACAAACTGCTGAAGAGTTGAGAGACAGGATGTATTGTTGATCACAGTAGATTCGTACTGCCATGACAAAATATGAATTAGGAAAACCAAGTAGATGAAGTAAGAAGGGGATAAGACAAGGAAAGCATTCTTTACAAAGAACATGGCATTGCCTGAACTCAATCAAAATCTAGCACAGCTCTCAGACTCTTCTGCCTATTGTGTTGCTATGATCAGGAGCCATTTGTCTGACCTTCCATGGGAGTTACTGTCTAGGAGAGGTGGCGTACCATCTCTTCATACAGTTTTGTGCAGAACCTGTGCTGCGATACACTGCATGGCACCATTAAGCCTTCAAGCAGTTTAACGACTTGAAGGTTGAAAACTGGGATGCCCAATTTTGTTTCTTTGCAGGAATGGGCAGCAACTAAGAAAGAATTTTATGGAACTAGATGTTGCACTAAGACAGGAAGAAAACCAGTTGCATTTAAAACCTATTTTAAGTCCTTTTAAGCATCTAGCCCTGACAAGTGACACAAATGTCAGGTAATGGTCTTCAAGAACACGGTGTGACTTGAAAAAGAGAAAATCATTTATACAGCAGTATAGTGAAAGAGAGTAGGAAATACTAATTATCATTTAAATAAATATGAGAAAGCTCTGATTCTTTCAATTTCCTTTTTATGAAGTCTTTCAAACTGTGTTTTAAGGAAACAAAATCCTTGCATTCTTTCTAGCAGACTTTCTGGTTTTTTCTTTCTCACAAAGAATAAAATAACCATCCTCCTTTTTTTCAGCACCTGCGTCCTGTGTGAAATCTATTAGGAAAGCTTGGTGTTAGCAATGATGTACCTGGAGAATTCTGCTTACATTAAGTATGGGATTATGGGAACTAATGAGATGGAAAACGTCTGCTCTTTGCATGTTCTCAGAATTCACAGTGTACATTGTCTACAGGAATCCTTATCGGCTTTCTTTTCTTCTTGGACACTGCATTTTTCTACTTCCATTTTTTCTGCCACAGGGTTCCACTCTTCCACTAAATCTTCCATCCTTGCACTTCTCCAGCCTCCGTCCTCTCTGGATTCCACCTTCAGGGGAGCTGAAGGATCTGACAACTTTGCTTTTCTCTACCCAGGCTGACACTTTGTTTCCTGCCATCATAATTTTATCCTGGTTTTAACTGTAGCCAAAAAGGAGGAAATTAAATTGCCAGTTGCACTTAATGCTTCATGTACCAGTCCAAAAAAAGGGTAATAGTCTCACAGAAATAATTTCAAAATCTTCCAATTTTCAAAATCTTCCTGAATCTAGATTCAGGCAGAATTGTGTCTCATACTTAAGAAACAGTCTAACCATGTTTCCTATGGAAAGAGAGGACTAAATTAAGGTGTTTCAAAAGGAAGCATGAATCATATGATTACAAGGATTAGTGTGGTCCATTTTGGGGTAGAGGATGGAAAAAGGTTCTGTTTACAAATAATAACCATTTCAGTTCACATTCAGTTCACACTACAGAGCCTATAAACTCAAAGGAATTAACAGAGATATAACATCTTGCCTTTACATGGTTTCTCATGTGCAACACTGAATTTTGCATGGTATTTTTACAGCCTGCAAAATATCTAAGTTTCACAGCATTTGCTCATGTATATCCCATTTAGACGTTAGCTGAGGATCATGGAAGGCAGTCAAGAATCCATAGGCCAAAAGATAACAGTGATGAAGGAGTAAAAGGAGCTGAAGACCAGCTAAATGTTGAGAAGTCAACAGATAAGAGAGAAGCAGAAACCCCAGTTTGGAAATGAACGACAAATGATTAACAACAAATGTCAGTGTCTGAAAAAACATTTAGGCTTCAGTTCTGAGTTCAAAACAGTAATGAAACTCAACATGATGGACAATGCAATGCAATGCAATGCACAATCAGTGATGTTACTATGTTCATTTCATTTTTGTTGTGTTGAGTCTTCATTTTTATTCTCTTGACCCTTCCCAGCATGGAAAAAAGAAGGCTGAGGGGTGGACTCATTGCAGTCTACACTTTCCTTAAGCAGGGCATTGGAGGGTAAGGTGCTGATCTCCTCTGGTGACCAGCGACAGGACACAAGGAAATGGAATGAAGTTGTGTCAGAGGAAGTTCAGACTGGACATTAGGAAAAAAGTTCTTCACTGAGAGAGTGGTCAGTCAATGCAACAGGCTCTGCAGGGAAATGGTCAGGGCACTAAGCCTGTCAAGAGTTCAAGGAGCATCTGGACGATGCTCTTAGTCATATGGTTTAGTTTTTGGTAGTACTATGAGGAGCAGGGAGTTGGACCTGATGATCCTTAATGGGTCCCTTCCAATGAGATATTCTATGATTCATCGGACTCTAATTCTTACCTTTTTCTGATGGTTTAGTTGTACTTCTCTTTCCAACTTTTCAAGATGCAAACAAATCAAAGCTTGGTCACTTGAAGACTACAGGCAACACAGTAGTAGTTGTCACCTGTATATCACAATGGTATGTTTAGAAATTATATTTGGTTGTGAAATATAACCAAGCACATTAAAATAATTGCTAATATCCTGCATTTCAACGATAGCACATACTAACTTACACACTATGCAAAAATGCTACTGTATGCTAATTTTATACAGCGCTAGCAGTATTCAAGTTATGATTTCATTTGTTAATTATTATTGTGCTCAGTGAATTCCTACCATTGTCTTGGGCTGCACAGCCACCACAGCCACCACCACTCCACTCAGTACACTTGTGTAAAAGCAATGGTACTGCTTTTGTAAAAGCAGTTCACACAAGAAGAGGAATAATAGTTTAAGTATACAAAGAAGCCACCAGCAACTGCAGAAGAAATGGAAGGCTTTCATTGTGACTGAAGAAAGGTACTGGTTATTTGGGGTCTCCCAATTGTAAAAGAGAGACTTTGGTGAAAAAATAGTTCTCAAAGATCTAGCTTATAAGAGTAAACATAAAATGAAGCAAGATCTCAACAATGAACCTAGATCAAAAGGAAACAGGAAACCAAAACCCATAGCACATTATTTAAAAGATAAGGGTGTATATTTTAAAATAGGAATGCATATTAGAATCTAAATATAATGATATGGTCTTTCAAATTTGGACACTGCTGAGAAGAAAAGGACTTTGAAAATACGTATTCCATAACTGTGACTGTAAAAACCTTTTTTAATAGATGCAGGACACCAGATGCTAAAATACTGCCTGTAAATTTTTTCCGTTCATACTTACAACAATAAGGCTACAGAAAGCCTAATCTCGTCATGACCCCAATTTAAACTTGATTCTAACTTTTCTAGCCTGATCTACGATGTCAGCAAGATTAATTTAATTCTAATTCTTCTCATCCAATTTGAATATAAATGCATTTTTGTCGACTTTAACATGAAAGAATGACAAAGCACTTGCAACATTATTTCCATTAATTCAGTTTACTACCTCAATGGAAACAAAAGGAATCAGTACAATGTACTCCAATCTTTAAAAATACTGATGATATGTAAAAATAAAAAACATTATCACACAACAAAGAATTATAACATATGTGAATAAAAGGTGTTTTATAAAGCAGCAGACAGCCAAAAATAATTCACTTCAAGGCCACGTTTCCAACACATGTACTTTTGTTGTGGTTTAGCCTCTGTCAGCAGCCAAGCATTACACAGCCGCTCATTCACCCTCCCCCGCAGTGGGATGAGGGAGAGAATCAGAAGGATAAAAGTAAGAAAACTCGTGGGTTGAGATAAGAACAGTTTAATAATTGAAGTAAAATCATAACAATAATAACAGCAATAGCAATAAAAACTGTAATGAAAAAGAGAGCAATGAGAGAGAAACAAAACCCAGGGAGGAAAAAAAACAAGTGATACAACCATTCACCACCCGATCACCGTCACCCAGACTGTCCCCGAGCAGTGATCACTG
>VZTL01039554.1:0-13584 GCA_013400535.1 Scopus umbretta
TGCATCCATCTTGCAGCAGGTTAACTGGGCCAAGGCAAGCAGTATATTTTCTTCTTCAGTGAAATCTGATACTTCTTATGTATTGCCATGACTCCAGAAGCCAAGAGATTTTAAAGTCAGGTGTGCTAGGAGATGCCCAATAATACTGCAAAAATCAGTCATGCTGCTTAAAGGATTTCACGCTTTCTGTCACCAGCCTAAGTGTTCATACATGATAGGTATAACCTCCTGAATGTCCTTTTACGATTTCTTCTCCCTCATATTTCTTCTTGTATGTTTTTTGACTTTCTGAATGCCAGAGATGTGCCATAAAATAGTCCCTAAAAATCAAGTATCAGAAAGCAATCCTCCTTCCTTCAAGCTAAAGTTTTGTGGGTTTTTTTTAATTATTATTTCAGCTTTCTTGATTTAAGAGGGGTGAATGTAAGAAGTGAGTCACATATTTGAAGAGAAGATCTGAGGAATAGGAAGTGAGAGAGGAGATGAGGAGACAACTAGGGAGTTGAAGAGAGAAAAGAAGATATTATAGATGTTAATAACATAGTAAAATCATGGTGATAAATAAAGCTGTTTTGAGTCCCTAAGATGTACAGCTGCAAGGTTCTGCTGTGCCTTTTGAAATGCTCCTTGAAGGCTTTGCTTGTGTCCTTTTTCTAGGCAGCCCAACCAGAGCAAGCTGCCCTTGAAAAGGTCTTTGGAAGACGTTAAAAGTCTCTGTTGTCTGTAATGGGAGAAGGAACCTTGTTACAAGTCTGTGTAATAATTGCTTTATTTGTTCCTCATATCTGAGGTATGCATCTGTTTTCTCCTTCGGGAGCTGAAGCAAAAGAGCAATCTCAGTCTTTGCCGCTCTCTTTAATGGGTAGATGTTCTGTCCCGCATCACTTTGCATTATAAGATTGCATATCAGATATCAAAAGAGGTATCTGAATACAAAATAAGATCCCAGTAATGTATTGGGACAAAGGTGTCACATTTCAGTGAATGTATAATCTGTGAATCATACGCTATATGCAGCATGCTTTACGAATTTGAGATGGCTGTTTGGTGATGTTAATGTAAGTTTACTGTTCAGAGGTAGGTGGTTCCTATAGGAGTTTTCATTGGTTCAAAAAATATTAAACATCAGATTGCTGGTGAAGTAACAAATTTAATATTTGTGTTTTGTGTTAAAACATGTTTCATTTTGTTTGATTACCAGTCACTGTATTTAGGTACACTGTTTCACTTGGAAAGAATGAAAAATCTTGGCCATAAGCATGCATTGTGCCATATATCATACTGAAGAGGACAGCAGAAGTTCTGTATGATTTTAATCAATATATCTAAGGGTATGAATAAGCATTTGAACTTCTATTAAATGGTATGGCTTACTTTGTGGTAGTATTAATTGTACATTTTAAGTTGTACATTTAGTTGATAAAAAACAGACAAAACAAACTGCCCGTTTGGCTTTGCACATACAGAAAATAGATTCTCATCTCATGTGTGTTTGTGTTATATGTAGTCAGTGTTTCTTATTTCTTTCTATACTTTGTGTTGAATTATAGGGTTATTTCAAGATTTGAAAGGATATATACTAAATTTACTGAAAGATGTCAAAGGCTTTAGTTGACTTAATATGATGAGTTGGCATTTCTTTTTCTGCTAGGTTGTCATTAGATTAATCAAACATTTGGATGTTGTATGTTCTGCATGTGTTCTTTATAACTAATTTCACACACTTGTTGGATGAATAGGAAGACATACACAAGATGTTGAAATTTCTTCCAGATACTTGTTCAACCATCAGTCAAAAGACTCATCTCCAGTTTGGGCAGGAACAGTTATGAAGAAAGAGCATCACATATTTCCTGCTGCTTGGTGGCTTAGGTGACAGAAGTGGTGCTACAGTTAAGAGAAGGTGATACTTTATGTAGCGGAATTCAAATAAGCAAAAGATCATCTAGCATACCGAAAATATGGTGGGCTCCAGCCTTGTAACAGCGGTCAGTCCTAAACCAGAGGAGGAGATACTTTGTATGGCCTGTCTTTCTTGCCTTTGTCTAAGACACTTTCACTGAACCGCAACACCTGTCTCTGGACCCACATAGTCCTTGTGGTAAGTGGAGCCCTGTTGTTCATCCCTGGACAGCTGTTGGATGGAGGCTACTTTGCTTTGATCCTAAGTGATCTGCCTATGCATACACTTCTACTGTCGAGCACTGCTGTGAAGTTATACACGTGGAACCCAGGGCATGTGGATGGATGCTTTCAAAGTAGCTCTAAAAACTCAGGTTTTATTGCTTCATGATGTTATCAAATGTTAGAGTAGATGCTAGCATAGTAACTTTTCTTATCCTATTCCCATATCTGTCTCAGTTTCTGGTGTTATGAAATCCTGATGCAAGTTTCTTTAGCTTTGCTACATAAAGTAGATGGAAGCAGAGTTTAATACCAGTTTCAGTTTGTTAGCAGTAAAATAGAACATTGGGCTGTATTGCTCTAGCTGAATTAAGAATTCATTACATGGTTTTATAAATATCAGATGGACTAACTAACTTTTTTGAAGGTTAAAATGATTTTGCATGACTTCTTTCATTTTCACACTTCCAATGGAGCTGTATTAGAGACAGAAAGAGGGTGTGTATCCCAACTCTTCATACCTTTTTTTTTCTCTGCCTGTTTCTTCAGCTTCTCCCTGCTTCAAAAATAGGCAGGGAGAGCTCTGCCTGTAATCTGGAGCTTAGTACTGTTATTACAGTAATTTAAAGCAGTCCTTCAAAATTTGTCCAAAAAGAAATAAAACAAGTCCAACAAAGAGGAAGCCAATGCCCAAGATTTCAAGAGTGACTTCTGTTTGGTTTTTTTTTTTTTTAATTTACGAATCTCACTTTTGTGGTGTCTAAGATAGGGTAAGGTGTTAAGCTAAGGTGTTAACCTTAAGCCTGATTTTCAGTGAGTGTTGGGTGTGTAATATATTTTGAAACTATCCCATATGTCATTTGCCCTGCTAGATGGAATGCCTACTGAGGTAAATTTGCATGTTTCATCAGTTTAGTCTTTTTTGACATTACACACAGTTAATCTGTTTCGGTAAACAAAACTAGTAAATATGTGCTAGGCTTCAACTGAAATTTTGGCTATGAGCACATAATAATCATTGCATTTACTCTGAAAGAGCTCTCATGCAGTGGCGGAATGCTCCAGCCCCATCTCACAAAAGGAGATTTAAAACAGAGATGTGACTAAACTGCAGTGCAAGAGCAAAACTTTAGGGTCCTGAGTTTACACACCCACTTGTCAAAATCAGGAACCTCGCTGGAGTGCACTCTGGCTCGTTTCTGGCTAAAAATACTTGGATTTTCTTCAGTGGGGACATGAGGTGCCAGTAGGAAAGAGTAAAAGAAAAACAGTGCAATCTGTGACCCCATTCTAATAGAGGATCAGGATGTGGCTGGGTTTTTTTGTACATGCCCTGGAGCTAGACATAGCCAAGTTTAAGGTTCTTCAAGGTCACACAAAATAGTCTCAGATATAGAAGGAGGATATTAATCCAGGTCACTCAGCTCAACTAAATATGATGCTTTTTGTCTACCTAGTTTGCTTTTGTACCTTGGTGTGTAGTTTTGTTAGCTAATAGAAGGAAAGAAATTTACCTAGAATCGATATGTTCCTGAATAATAATTCAACAAGCCCCATTCTATATTTCTCTCTCTCCCTGGATTTCAGGGGCAAACAGTGGTCTGGCTTTTCTGCTTAATGCAGTGTCAGTTTGGTCTGTCGATGATTATTAAAAGCAAAAATGAGGATTTTTAGTAAATGTTCCACACATTATTTTTCCTGTTAGGTGTATGATACCTTTCAGAGCCTATCAAGGTAAATTAGCAGATTTCTAATGAATGCATTGTTTTTTGGTATTGTTCATGGCTAGTCTGAATAAACAATAAACATATGCTGTGCATAATTAAATTCTTCCATCCAATTTTGTACTGTGTAATGTTTACTCAGTGTGGATATTCATAAATATTCATGTGATAAGACTGTTCATACTTCAGTTACCAAGTAGCATCCTTCTTTCTAGAAAAATTCTAGTCCATTGTAGGAGAACAGTATCATTTTCTCCTTATTATCCAAAGGCAAAAAGGCAGAATTGTATCTTCAGCAAACTCCTTCAACTGTGTTGGAGAAGCTTACACAATATGAAGGAGATTGAGGGTTTGGGTTCTTTGCCTTATACTTCTGTCTAAACCACCAAAATCCAGCAAGACCAGTATACAATATCAGCCAAGAAAATAAAACTCTTAGTGACATCCATAAAAAGGCAAAAAGAAAATTGAAGCTGACACTTCCTGGCCTGTTTTCAATGCAGATTGCTAGACAAAATGATCTCCATCTTAGAAGTAGTCCACAGTCAACTGACATGTATGTGGCCGGTGATGCTGTTGCACATTCACGTGAATTTGAAAGTAGTAAAAAGCACATACGGGAGCCGTCAATACAGTAGTTGTGACACTTGCCAACCTGATGCTCACGCACTAACACTTGATGCTTTTGTGAGAATGAAAACGTCTGTCATCTGCTGAAAACTCAATCAAATCTTGTTATCTTGTCCTGGAGCTATTATTTCTGTAGCAGTCCCAGTTCTCCCTGCACAAATAAGAACAAGCCATATGTCCTTATAGTGGTTCCCATTTGATATCTCTGGAAGTAACACTACTCTATCATCATGTGACTAGTACGTGTTTAGGAGGGATTGAGGAAGTGGATTTTTAGGCAACTGTGGATAGGAGAGGTCTTCTGCACCAGCATGACATACAGAGATGGTTAGCTCTCTCAGAGCCACTAAGTGATTTTTATTTTTTTTTTTTTTGAATCTCATCTGCTATATTTGTCTGTAGTAGAAAAGAACAGAAGACTTTCCATCTAAGCTAATTGCATAGATGCAAATTATTGATTTCAAATCTACCAAGAACGTATTTGGGTGCCTGGTTTTAAGAACAGTTGAAGCTGTTGAATGGAATCTGCTAATCAGAATATTCACCATATTGCACAAAAGTGGTGTTTTCAAAGCAAGTCCTTCCCTCCTGTGATTGCTGCCCTTGTTATATATGCTTGTCACCTTTCATATAATTGCCAATGTGTTGGATAATGCAATTGTGGAATTAAGGATATGTGGGTACAAGATATCCTCTTCTTTGCCTAGACTCCCAAGGCCTTGAGACTACAAGTACAAGATCAAACAGGTACTGTAATTCTGTTATGTTGCTCCTTGGAGCAGAGAAGACCATGGCCAAGGAGTCTGCATCTTGCCGGTTCATTGAACACAGTTAGACAAGGTGTATGATTTGGCTTTTTTCTTTCTGAGCAGTGATTTTAATTTGCAAAGTGGCTGATGGGGCCTGCACCTCCATTGGAAACTTCTCATAGTTCACATATGGGAAATGTTAAAAATTACTGAAGTTCGTGATACACTGATAGGAGCAGGAGGAGGTGAGAGAAGGGAAAATAAGCACTTTTTCCTGCTTATTCCCTTAGATCCCTATCCAGCCAACTTTGCTGATCACTTATCACTGCTGTTTGGAAGGGTTTTTGAGATGGCAAGCTGCTGCATGTATTCCATAGTGCTGGCAGGGCTGTGTATCCTTTTTTTGTGAGAGAGAAAAAACTCCAGTCAAGTAAGTGGCATACTAAACTGGACAAGGTATTTAACTAGGTACAGCAGCTGGAAAGGCTGGGACCCACATTGGTATGCTGATCTAATGAGACCAAAGCCCAGGCATTTCTTTGAGCAAAGCCCATCATGTTTTTTTAAAGAAACATCAATAAGAAAACTAACCACTTCAGTTGTTCACGGAGGAAATTTGTCCAGCATTCAAGATCAGGAAACAGCAATCACTGAAAGAGTCGTGTACAATCTAACCACTTGGGGGAAAGTGTTGTTTCTTATTCTGCACATTGGTGTCACTTGGAAACATCTGCTCTTGCTCTTGACTTTCTTTAATGAGAGCATAAATGGTACTGTGTAATTCACCTTTTCTGTAGCATTGTCTCTTGGGCCTCTATTGTGGGAGTCTCATTTTCCCTTTCTCTGCATGCCATGTTCTGCTAATCTTATTTGTTCTGTCTATGGTGTCTGTGCCTCCGATGCTTTCTTATTTCTCTCTGTTTTTTTTCTCTTTTTCTGATGAACTTGTCGAGGAAGGGTAGGTAATACTGATTGCATTTGCAAGGAAGATACTATCAACTCATTTGTTTTTACTTTTACAGTGATCTCTAAATTTGCTCAAGTAACAGTCATTCTGGTTTTGCTCATTAATTATTGATTCACATATAAAAGTTAGAAGGTCCATTTTGGAAATAGGCCTGATGTGCTGTGTAATATAGCAATACAAAATTTCTCTCAGTAATTTTTTCATCCAGCCTGTGGTTTGTGGTAGATGTCTTGGACTTGTGTGTTCTTTCATGCAAACAATTAGCTGAAGTTATATTATTTCTTTAGAAATTGATGATTCATCTGGCATTGGCCACTGGCATCCTTCTCATTTGGGTTCTGTACAGGCTGCTTCGCTGCCCCGAGTGAATTTCCTAAGCTTGGGTCTTTCAGTTACTACTCTTGGTATGGTCCATCTGTGCATGTGAGGAAAGGACCTCTGGCTTTCTTTGGATATTAATTGGGAATTCTCTATTTATCTTTTAAAAATTGGAACCTGGACTGTGTAATACCTAATTTCAGGTGGTTTCTGTTGAAGAGTTTGTCTTGAATCCTGGTTTGGGGCTTTTTTGTTTGCTTGGTTTTTTAAGCACTTTCCCAGTTGAACCAAACCTTATTTTGCTATTAACTTCACTGGGAGCAGGAGCAGCCCTGGTCTTATGTTTATTTATTTTGTGTAACAGCAAATATGACTCTAGTTCTAAAAAGTATAGTTCGGAATACAAAGTGTTACTGGTTGATGCTAATGTGTCATATGCCCCCTCCACCAGTTTTCTTGTTTATTCTTGTCTTAAACAGAGGCATTTGGTGGATTTCTTTTTCTGTCAAGTTCCTTAGCAGTTAAAATTGCTCAGAAGGAAACTAATAAATAATTTACAGCCATGAATTTCAAAGCGCAATGAATTTTTTACGTTGTAGGTTGATCTGACAGTTGTATGTTTATAAATATAATGATGAATGTTCCAATTTAATCTGATTTATTTTTTTGCTTGCACTTTTTTATTAGAGTCATTGGGAAAACAGGATATTGTCTGACTAGCTGAAAGTTTGAGTTAATGTTTTTGAAGCCTCTTCTCCTTTGTTTTTCTGAAGCAAAGTTAAGTTCCGTGTCTTGAAGCGTACCACGTGAACGCAACTGTAGTAGAATTTGTCCTTCAGGTGTCTATCCCTATGCTTTAGTTTTACATGCTTATGTATCTTGTTTTATTTCTGTACCTGTAGTCTTTTTTTAGGTACTTTTTTGCAACTCTGTTGCTTTTTACAATTGGGAGATACATTTACAGTAGCTCTCTTGCTCTGCCATCCAATCGTTGAAGAGCAATGTCCTGGCACTGGTGGCTGGTTGTCCTTCTGTATTTAATCCACCTGGTTGAAAGGGGAGTAAGAAAGCAAGGAAAACATACCTATTTCTATGCTTGTGTCTTGGCAGGGATGCAAGAAGAGACTTACCTCCTAGCCTGGGCATGCTGTTTGTGTTACAGTCTGATCTTAGCATCAAAGGCTAGCTTTTGCTCTGGTGTTCACAATAAATTCTCAATGCATTGTAACTGATTTTTTTTTTTCTTTTGTGGTGAAGAACAATTGCTGAATGTAATAAGTGCATCTGATAGGTATTAAGTTATAGCCCGTGTAGTGTTCTTGGAAGTTTATTACAGAGCAGGTACATTTAATGGTGAGTCTGTGTCCTTGTATGTTGAAGTACTACATGCATAATGAGATGGGAAGGCTGTGATAAATCTACTAGCGTAAGTAGTAACAGCCTGTCATATACCACTTACTGCACGGAGTGGAATAGTACCCTGTGTATTCAAAGCTGGGAAATTACCATCTCCTCTGCATAAATAAAGATGTCCATGTCCAGGTGGGACTTTGTTGTATCTGTGATGGGAAGGGTTCAGGGAGTTACCCTGATCTTGTCTGATTGCTATTTAAAGCTCAAATGGCTTACAAAGGTAAGAATGTGTGTGGCTGCCAAAAGCCTTTGTCAGCATGAAGCCTAGCCTAACTCACCTCAGGGTTCCTCTTTGCCAGACAGAGGGCAGGGCACAGGAGGAAGCAGTTTGACAGTTTTTTGGTTGGTTGGTTTTTACCTGTTTATTGTTTGGCTTGTGAAAGGGTTTTGTGTACCTATAGATAGCTCAGTTTTTGCTGGGATAGTGGCCTCTGCTCCAGGATCTTTTGCTGGGAACTTAAACAACTGTAGCTGTAAAGGGCTCCTAGGCTTGCCATGGCTTACACTGGGGCAGCACCTTGAAAGCAGCCCCAGAAGATACGCTTTTGTTGCAAACCAGGAGAACTAGAGAAGTGATCAGAAGGAGGCGCTGAGAAGAGAAAGGGATAAAGCAGTTTGCCACTGTGCTACAGTTATCTTAGGCTGGGGGAGACAGCAGCGGTCCAGGCACAGAAGAATCAGAGGTTCTATCTAGGAGATTGTAGAACCCCGCACTGAAGGTAGCTGCTCCAATAAGACCTCCTTCTTAATGAAACCATAAATACCAAGATAGGTTTTTTTTTTTCTTGTTTTCTTTTCCTTTTCCAGGCACACACAGACTGTGGTGAGCTTTAGACAAAAGTCAGGGACAGAGAACCTGCGAACAAAGCAGGTAGTGGCAGGCATCACTATCCAACATAGTTCATGGTAGAGTCCGTGCAATTAAAGCAAAATGCGTTTCTCTCTCAGAGCAGATTGACCAGAGCGGTATTGTCATTTAACCTCTGAGAGCCTTATCGGGCTGTAGCGGTGTCAGCTCTCTCTGGGCTTATTTATCTGAGTCACAATAAGTCATCGGAGTCATTTACTTTCCATATGAGGTTATGGGAGAAAGGCATGTCTGGGTGCTCCTTGGTAGTCAGAAAGGAAAGGCTGCCAAGGACAAGGAGCCCGAGCTGTGTGCGGCAGGCAGAGAAAGCTCTTCAGTCTCTGGATCACACTGAGATTCATTTGTTTTTGAAGAAAAGCTGAAAAATGTGATTCTGTTGGGGAGGTGGGGGTGCAGCTGTTAGACTGCATGTTTGCAGTATAGTGAGCGGCTCAAAATCACCGCCTGTAAATAGATGTACATATTTAACCTCTTAGAAGGGCTGTAGCTCCCTGCTGTAGTACAATAAGAATAGTAATACTTACCATTTAGATTGTGCTTTCTATTTTCAGAGCTGTGCCAGCGCTAGGTATTTTAGCGTAAAGCAGGCGGGTAATCTGTGAACAGGATTTTTAGCCATTTAATTTCGGGGGGGGGGGGGGGGGGGGGGGGGGGGGGGGGGGGGGGGGGGCACAATGTTATTTTGCGTACTCCCCAGAATAAAAGGAGGTTCAGACCCTTCTGTTCTGGCAGTGGGGTCATGGCGTCTTTCAGCCTTCTCCCAGGAGAGACTCTCATGCAGGAGCTGATTTCTCCTCAGATCTGACCACCATAGCCCTCAGTAATTATAGCAGCGTTGAAATTCCAAGCTAAAAACAGAAGTGCAGCATGCGCTTTATTCCCCATGTGATTCGGAAACCAGGAAATTGAAAGAGCCTGACGGAGAGGAGAGGGAGTACAAAGCAATAGACACATCTAATATTTATCTCCAACCTGCTATGCCTGGGACGCAGGAGCTGTCATCCACCGGAGCTGATTATGCATGCAGCCAAAGCAGAGCCTGATTGGATGTAGTAGGACCGAAGGCGAGGGGGAGAGGGAGCAGAGAAGAGAGTTGGGCTCTCCGCACCGAAATGTAAACACTGGAAGGCGAGAGCAAGTACAACGCCTTTATGCTCCGAACGGCAAGCAGCAGGCTCCGATGGCTCCGGCAACGTACCTCTGCCTGGCTTGATGAACAGAAGCAGGCACTTCGGAGGATCCCCTGCCTGTGGATATAAATAGGGGGCAATCGGGATGCGCTAGCTTTCTCTGCCGGCGCCACAGCTCCTTCGTGCTCCGCGCCGCAGCTGGGACGGGGCAATGGACATGAACATGAAGAAGTTCACAGTGCGTCGGTTCTTCTCGGTCTATCTCCGCAAGAAATCTCGGTCAAAGAGCTCGAGCCTAAGTAGATTTGAGGTAAAATTCACCTTAACTTTGTTAAATGCAGCAAATACCGTTAGGGGCCGGTAACAGACATATAAAAGAATGCCTGACGTGATAAATAGTTGAAGGTGATCTTTCTCTAGAGGCGGTGATGTTCACACCTGATGTTCTTTGTTTGAGTGTAATTCAGTGCTTTTTCTCGGTAGTATTCAATACATTGCATAATATATTTAGTGTGTTGCTAAGGATCCTTTTATCAGCCTGGCAGGGGAGGAGGAAGCTGGTTCAGGACATCACGAAGTTGTAGGAAATAATTACAGATCCACTTAAATTAGCACAAATGGCACCATCCTTTGCAATAGCCTCATATTTTAGTTGCCTTCCCCTGAGCACACAGCATTCTTTCTCAGTGGCAGTTTTCCAAATAATTAATCAATTTGTTAGTGCCTTTTATATATATGGAATGTTAGATAGGGATTTTCTTGCTTGTTTGTAGGTTCTCATGCTTGCACAGATTTTTGCATTTATCTTCTCTTCCATGCATTCTGGGTTTTTTGTTTGTTTTTTTGGTTTTGTTTATTTTGTTGTAAGGAGAAGTTGCTCTTCAGGCGTGGGAGGGGGGACAATGTCAAATTAAACCTACAACAATTTAGCAGTGTGGGGAGATGAAGGCAGTTTAAATCAGACATATTAGCAGATAGGAATGTGTGAATGGGGCAGAACCAGGATTTCTGCCTCCCTTCCTTGAACCATTGTTCTTCAGCCCTATATTTGGAGCTGTGAATAGTCAGCAGGATGTGAGATCAATTGAATAGATGTCAGTTATATTTATGTTGTTCACTTTATCATTGCAGATGATCTGCAACCTCTGCATTAAAACAGAGGTAGATGGGGCCTGAGTCCCTTCTGCCTCACATTTGTTTTATGCTGGTGTACTTCAATTGACCTCTGAGGAGTTACTCTGATTTGCACCGGTATTCCCAGGAGGAGGATTAGTCTCATGCTGTGTGAATGCATTTTAATATGTTATTCCCTTAGTGTCCTATTTAAAGTACCAGGTAATCGTTCGAACATGAAGTTCTTCATGTGTCATTGCTTAAACAGGACATGCAGAAAAGCAGAGGTTTTGGCTGGTGTTTTTTGTCGGGTTTTTTCTTTCTTAAATCTTTAAAATCAGCTTTCTTGAAAAATGATCATGTAAGGTACCTAATTTCATTTCAATCACTGAATAGTCATGCTATGCATTTAAAACTAATAAATGAAAGTTGCTAAACCTGCCTCCCTGAACCAGCCCTGCCCCTCTAGGACTGAGGGGAGAGCCGGGGAACCCTTCCTTTCCCCATTGTGTACCCAGAATTGCAAAGGCTAATCTGAAATAGATGTTCCTTGTGACACACTGTAAATTCACTAAGCTCATGCTCCACCACAGCCAACAGAAAGTAGACCTGGAGTCACTGAGTTATGTTGAAGGAGTTCAGAGACAGACGAGTGTCTTCGCAGGCTGCCAGTGTCAGGGTGTGATGTTAGGAGGGGAGCTGATGTTGAGACAGCAGGGCAGGGCTCCACCGGACCTCGTAACTGTGCATTCACCAGTGTTGTAGTTATGGGAGAAACGGATTCCACCACACTAATTATTTAACTTACTGGGTAATCTAGCGTGAATGACCAGTACAGCTCAGCATTTGTAAGAGTCTAGACTCTCGCTTCATTTAGAAAGGAGAAAAAAAAAAAAAAAAAGTCTTTATAATCCCTTTGATCATCTGTGTTACATTAGATATACTGGACTTTTTCAATATCTATGAAATAGTTTTCCCTTATGTGAGTTGTCTTCTAATGATTTTTTTTTTTCTGATTTTAAATAATTCGCTTGAAGAAGCTGCACATGTACCTTCAGAGCATTTCGTCCACTTTCCTCCTCTCTCCCTTGACTTGGCAGTAATGGCCAACTTTATGTAAAGTGACTCAGTATTATAATGCAACAGGGAATAGGGGTTGTTCTAAGCAGGAAGAAAAAATGATTCATAAAATCTGTTCTGCTATTTAAGTGTGAAAAGCATCAGAGATGTTCCTGCTTAGGGGGGGAAAAAACAAACATATGATCACCAAGCCCCCTCTATGTTTTCCATCCCTGAATACTTCTGTGTATGAATTTGTAATTGTAGGCTAATAAGCGCTTGTCAGCCAAACAGAAAGTGCGAGAGAGCCTGTTGGTAGTTGGATTTTTAGAAGTCAGAATATTCTTCATCTTAATAGGTAGATATTTTTAAAGAGGCAGTAAAAAGGCACACGTTATTACATCATGGAATGAGTAAAAGTAAAATAAAGGGAAGAAATTTGGAGAAAACACATGTGGCATTGCTTTGCTTAGTGTGCATTAGCTAATGTACCAGGCAGAAGTTATGTGTTGCTAGATGTCATCTGAAATTTGGAAGGGATTGTTGTTCTAGGTTGTGTGGGATTTTTGTTGTGGTGTTCTTTTGGCCAGGTGGGAAAGAGGGTCAAAGGGTTTAAGATAGATTCTCCCAGATTACAAGCCTTTGATATCTTTTAAAATACCACTATTAGAATAGATTTAAAATAATATAATATTAGTGATTAATATCATATGATTAATTATTTTTTCTACTGTGGTATTCTGTCACACTTTAAATTCACTTCCAGTGAGCTTCATAACTTCCAGAGCAGGGATATAGGTGCAGAAAATAACTTAGCAAATCACAGCTTGTAAGTTGACCACCTTTACTTAATCATTTCATATGCCAGCATCACTTCTGTACCTGAGACAAGAAGATCATTGCCTTACATGGATAGCTAGGTTTCACACTTTGTCCTGCTAAACAAGGCAGAGATATTACAGGGGTTTTGTTTCGTCTTGCCTAAAATGTGTGCCCTTTTTATTATTCTGGGAAAACTTGGCTGAAATTTGAACTTTTGGTGTTTCAGTTTATATTATTTTTCAGTATGGCCTGCATTGCCCTTCATTTATAAGGTATCTAGTGATGTAATTTTATTAAATGTGCAGAGTTTTACCCTTCAGCGTGCACATGGAGTTCTTATTGAAATCAGCTGAAAATCCAGCAAAGTCAATGGGAACTGCATGTGTGCATCCGAGAGAAGGGTCTTGTTTATGGTTCTTGCTGAGTGTTGATGAACATGAATGTGAAACCATTGGGGAAAAAGTACGCACAGTGTGGATCTGCTAAAGACTTTGAGCCCCGGTGGAATGCATCTTCTGGCAGTAAGCAATAGCCCTTGATTTATAAATCAAAAGTTAAATATGCCATTCAAATAAGCTAGGAAAAACCTAAGCATGCAAAGAATTTGATTATATTTATTCCAGTGATGCAGAAGCCTTGCTTGTGGGTGGGGTTTTTTGTTTGTTTG
>VZTL01039558.1:8986-36339 GCA_013400535.1 Scopus umbretta
TAAAATAAAATAACATAAAATAAAATAAAATAAAATAAAATAAAATAAAATAAATCCAGAACAGCCTACTATTGCCACACAACACTTGGAGCAGGAGTTACCCCTCCTTCTCTTCCATCTCAAATCAGCCTGTCAATTATTTATCAGTTAGTGATACTGAAATGAATGCCTTTTTATTTTGCCCAAACAACAACATGACTTTATACATAAAGCCTGGTAATAACTAAAGATTTTCTTCCTTTTAGTGATGTTAAAACTGAGCATAAACATTACCTTCATTGTCAGGCAATGGAAAAGTAAGTTGAGAATAAGGTGACGCATTAGTTTATTCAAAACTAATCATAGCATAATGGTATTTATTATTACCTGAGGTATTTCCATAACTAATTTTTCTGAAAGAGCATGTAGTGTAATGATCCTAGATTTTACTTGATTCACACCCTTTGCCGCATCTTCCCCATCCATAAAACATCTCTAATGACTCTTACATTTTTTTTGTGAAGTGCTTGGAGATTTAGTGGTGAAAAGCACTAATAAAAAGGGGGTAATAGGAACAGAGCATAGGACCTAAATTTAAATAAATTCAGAGAAGAACAAGAAATATCACCATTGATTGCCTTACAACAAATCCTTCAGGAAGTAAATGCAGTGTGAAAGAAATTTAAATCACTGAGTTGAAAATTCAGCCTTATCAAAAATGGTTATGTCTGACTGAGAGTGTTGGGGTTTTTTTTCTCTCAACGAAAGTATGGCCAGCCCTGGAAAATGTGCACCATTGGCCAAAAAGTATTTGTTAAACCATGTAATGATGCAATTAACGATGCTAGTGGCACCTTGACTCCACTAATTATTCAGGACATGGCAAGAGACAGAAAAGCAGGGAACTGCTGTAAGCCAGGAGAGCTGGAGCAATGTATAATCCTTGTTTTTACCAACATAAGCTCTTTAGGGATTAGGGATTGTTATTATATTTGCGTCTTGTTAAGATGAGTACCTTGACTGTGCTGAATAAATAATAAAATAATTAAGAACAGCGAGCATCTAAAACATGAAGGAGAGCAGGAAGAGTGCGGAAAGCAAAGGTAAGATAGTTTTGTTACTCAGTGGCAGTTAGTCTCATGGGAATTGTCAGCTTTTAGGGTTTTCATTTATGCAAACTAAAGTGTAAATGTTTGATTTGGGCCACCAAGGATGATTTCCCCAGTCCTGTGTATTCAGCTGAGCAAATGAATGAAATCAATAAGTGTGAATATTTGTCAAATTATGTTTGAAACTAATGAGAGAGAAAGCTGATCATCATGCTCGAGAGAGAGCAAAGGGTGTAGACTCCAAAACATGATGGAAAAAGAAAGAATTATGTTCTGCTTTGCTTCATACCCAGCCTTTATCACTGCACGATCCAAGTGCTTTCCAGTAGCACATTAAGCAGTATGACTAACATCTGTCACATCAAGATCTGTTCTCCCTGTCATTTTTTCCATCACCACCACTCCCCTTGAAAAAGTGGGAGCATTTGATGTGCAGAGACAGTTTCATTTTGGAAGGTTTTGGGAGGGGGTTTTGTATGCCTCTTTTTTTTTTTTTTTTTTTTTTTTTTTTTTTCTTTTTTTTTTTTTTTTTTTTCTTTTTTNAATGCACAGACAGGTCTCTGTTTAGGTTGGAGAGTGCAGTGGAGTCACATCTGGAACAGAGATGATAAGGTCTGCAGTAGTCCTGCAGAGGTTTGTTAACTTCTCACACACTCATCAGTTCCTAAAGGTAGACTGTTTCTCTGTGGACTTTTAGAGAAAAGGGCAGATTCTGAGTCTGTTCCACGACTCTGTTGGAGGGTGTAATCCACAGATTGAATCACAGAACTGTTACAAACCTGAAGATCCCATCAGTAAGGTTGTGCAAGGACTTTGGGGAGACTTTGAGGATGGGTCAAACCTCGAGGTTCAAACTCAGCCCTTAAGTCCCATACAAATCAGAAAGAGTTTTGCTGCAGGAGGAACAGACTGAGGATTTCATAATTTGGCCTTGCTAATGATAATACTGATAAAACTCCAAGGTTTGTAGATATTAATTCTGTTATACTCTGTTCTTCACAGCTGATAGTGCTGATGCTGTTTTGAACTGCATTGGCATTCATGAAGTTATTTCTCATTTTAACACTGAGATAACTGGGAGCAGGACCAGGATATCTGGCTTTCAGATTTTCCCTGAAATGTGGTTTCTGGGATTTGTGTTGTTGGTTTTTAAAAAGAACAATATATATTCAGCCAGACTATAAAAGAGAAAATAATAAATCCCAGTGATTTTTAACTCTTTTTTATTTCAGAATCATTAACGTCTTCAGTTGTAGATATTCCTCCCTAAGAGATGTCACCTATTCTCATTTCACTTCCTTTCTCTCAGTTTTCTTTGGCAGATCTGTTAGAACTTGTCTACAGATTCCATTGTGGTCTGTGGACTGCTGTTGAAAATCACTGATCTGCCTAAATTAAGACTTGTATAGAGATTTCACAGGCAAGAGATTCACTGTAACTGTCACGATTCTATTTAAAATTTTACTTTATTTGAACAATCTTTTTTTTTAATTGGTACTTTCAGGATTATGACTTCATGTGAAGACCTAAGCTTTCAGCTATGTATAAAAGGGAAATTTGAACATATGACCCCAGTACAGCCTTTTAATAACTTGCTGATATTTTCAGGAGAGTATTCAATGATTTTAGAATATTCAGGGTTAACCATACTGCAGCTATTCAGGTCAGTTATGAGGAGAATGATGCAGTTTCCCCTCTCCCCTTCCAGGACTACCAGAAAGGTCTGGGATGAGTAAGGCAGAAAGAGTAGGTGACAGGGAGCCCAGGGTATATCCTATGGTTCTGGTCCTCCAAGTCCTTCCAGTGTATGTGACTTAATTCCTCATTATTACTGATATCAGGCTTGAAACTCAGAATGTATTACGGTGAAGAATGGAAAATTAATTGACCTAGTGAATGATGAAGACTCAAACTGAAATGGTGGAGGGAAAAGGGATATATAGTGATATAGCCCAGTATCAGTGGTCTGGCAGATAGTAAGTTAGAGAAGCACGTAATTATTTCTCATTGGGCATTTTGGTTGGAGGGGGAAAGGTGCCTACACCATCTGGCAGCTTTTTGTGATTTAGTCCCAGCTGGTTCTTCTAGTGAGGGCTCCCAAAGAGACTAGAAAGCTGGCCTTGTTCACTAGAAACTGTTGTGAGTTGGCTCGTATGCTCAAAGTCAGAAGAGGCTGTTCAAAAAGCAGAATTTTGGAGGCTCACACAGAAAATTTTAATAACTTTCAGGCCAAATCTCATTACTTTGGCAGTTAAGCTCATCAGTTCTGGAGTTCCTGGGATTGTTAGTTTTCCTGCCCTGGAAAGGCTCAAACACATGCTTACTGCTAATGCACTGAATAAAGCCCTACAAACATTATGCCACGTATAGACTTAAACACGTCTGTGAGTCTTTGCAGAACTGATGTCTTACACCATAAAGTCTTTAACACAGATGCCAAAAGTTCAAATGAGATCATTTATTTATATGTTTAGATAGACAGAACACTGAAAAAATGCATTGTAAAGCATATGTTTCCATTATTTCAGTTATTATTTTTTGCATAGAATTTTCCATGGTTGTGTCTGATTCTTGTCATGTCAGTGTGGTGGAATAAGGGCTTATCCTTCTTTGAAAAAGTAGTAACCAAGTTTCATTGTCTGTGTGGTTAACACTCAACTACCACCTTTCCTAAAGTTACTCCTGTAACTTTACTTCATGTTTAGCCCCCTTTAATTCCATCCAAGCTGCTGCAAATAAAGAAGTCGTTATTGCTTCCTGGTATAGACTATCCCCTTTCTTCTCCCTTTTCTTTTCATCCTTAAAATAATCTGCAGGATCCAGTTGCTTTGCACCAATTTGAAGCACATTGTTCAGGAGCCCACATAGCTCTCCCTGGCAGCATCTCATTTAAATTCATGTTATTTCATGTGCGCTGTGTCTTGCACCTAGTTTTCCTCTCATCTCAGAGCAAGCTTCAAGCATTGCATCTCCCGCTCCTCTTTCATTTGCCTGCTTTCAGGCTTGCTCCTCCTGAGAAGTGGTCACCCTGCCTCTTAGCAATCCTCCTTCAGTCACTGTTGATGTGGTAATAATTCACTAGTGCAAAAGCTGAATAGAGAAATTGAGGGTTAAAAATTATTAGGAACAGTGGCATAAAATCAAACCTGTGATCTCTTGTTTCTCTCACCCTTTCCTCTCCCATTTCTCCAAGAACCATTCAAACCCCTAGTCTTGCATTGCAAGGCAGAATTCCATATAAAAACAATGGGGATGTGTGTGTGTGTGTGTGTTGCAGGAGGACAATCAGAAACATAGCATCAAGCCCTGAGACCTAGAACCTGGAAACCGATCTATAAGGACACTCCTTTTGACATCCAAAGAAAATTATGACAGTGTCTTCTCACTTAAAGCGCTCAAATTCCTGTTGAATAAGAGTCATTGCTTGTCCATCTGTTTGCTTTTTTTTTAATTAGTTAGACTGACAAGAAGCTGCCTGCCACATTTTGTGTTGAATTCATCCTATTTAGCATGGGTTGGCTGCAAAGCAACTCCCTGCTTCAGTCAGATGGAGAGACCTGGCAGATGGGACATCTTTCAAGGTCATTTTTGCATGTGTCTGTGGGTATATGTGGCCAGAATAACCTTCACTGTGTCACTTCTATTTAAACACTTTTTTCCCCTCCCTTTAGCTGTAATATATTGAAAATACTACAACTTAAAAATATTCTGCAAATACAAATTCATTTTCATAGCCTTGACATCTTTTATATATGTCATCAGTTTATTTTGCTAGCAATAAAACCATAAAATGTGATAATTTATGGAAGCAGCGGTGTCAGTGTATGAAATTAAGGAACAAGTGGTGGGTGGAATCAACAAGAGAACCAAGTAGTAGCAAAGATTCCATTTTTTATCATTTGCAATCCCATCAGGATCTACCCTTAGGCTCTGACAGAGCAGCAGTAGCTACTCAGTAAAGCAGGGACATCAGCTGGCCTGAGAATGGCCAGTTTGCCCAGAGGCTTTCATTTCAGATTCCCCTCAATTGATACAAGTCTTCCTTTATGTAAGATGTTTGTTAGAGTGAAGTTTTCCCCTTGACTCTACCAAGTTTTGTGTCAGTGGTGAGGAACAATGGGTGGTTTACAACATGGGATCCTTCACCGTCCTCCTTTAGTGACAGTCCAGACTTCTTTGAACTACACAAGGTTCTTTCAGGGAGTCGTCAGAAGAATCCTTTGGATACCTACAAAATGTATGAATGTGATGGGGTAGATATGTACATGTCTACTCACAGTCCCATAGCGCGTCTGTACAGACATGCTTTACGAAAAGGAGAAAAGATAGTAATTACTTGTAAAATACATAGCAAGTATAGAAGCAGAACACCTTTTCCAGTCAGAGCCAACTGTGGAAGAATGCAAAACGCATTCGGTTTATGTGACTGAGCAGAAAGCTGATAGATCACCTTTTTTGAAGTGCAGATGGAGGTGAAAGTTACAAAGGTTGTATCACCTTGAGTCTCTGAGAGGGACTCTGGTTGCAGCTGACCTGGAAATCCCAGGGTGGTTGTGTGTGTCCCCCGGAAGGTCAAAATCTTCTGAGTTATTTTCATCCTGTAAAATAATACAGTATTTCATTTTAATGTGGTTGCTTATGTCTAAAACAAAAATCATAAACATATTTGTTCATTCTTAAAAGTGTTTCCAATGAATCTACTCAAAGCCTGTTTGCAGTATTTGAAAGTAGTATAGCAGGTTCTACATATAAAGCATCAGTACTTTTTTGCTATTCTGTTTTCAAAACCTACCCATCATGGTTGAATCTGTTTTTAACACATCAAAACAAGAAAACCCAAATCTAATCAAATGGATTACTGAGGATTAACTAAAGTGGATAAGGACATTTTCTGCATGTTCATAATCACTTCTAGTTGCATAATATACCTATTATGCCATACTAAAATAATTTGTTCATACTTAATTATATAGGCTTTTTTCTGAGCATTTTCCTTCTATCCAACAAGAAAAAAGAATCACACATCACTACTCAATAAAACTTGTTTTTGTCACAGTGGACGAATGAATAGAGTAATGGATTATTTTAACATTACTAATAGTCAGTTACAGGCCTGAAAAAAGATCTATGTAAAAGAGATATAATTTTAGGACATCGAAGAATTAAAGAGTGAAATTATACATGTGTACACATATATATTCATACACCTGCACACACACATGTATGCATACATCAGATAAATCTTTATTTTTCTTTTAGCCTTCCAAACCAATAGTGGAGGAAAAAAATGTTTACATTTGAAATATTTCTAATAAAAATAAAAAACTCCATAAATACAAGCATCCAAAATTGTTCAACATAGCTACATTCTTCAAAGAACATTTTAGCTACGATTGGACTTGTTTTGCATACCTCAGTCTGTAAGAATAATGGTGATGTAAAATCGGACATAATCTCTATGCTTCTCTAAAGTTCATTCTGTAAACGTATCTTGAGATGGGCTTTCTTCTAGACTACAAAAACAAGCTGAGTGTAGCAGGTAATTAACATATTTCTAATCACCACTTTTTACAGACTAAAGGTGAAAATTGTATTATTTGAAAATGTTTTATCTGCTATGGTTAAACAATACATTTTCAAGAGGTACTAATCCCTGTCAATGCTAAATGGATGACGATGAAAAAAAGTGAGCATCAACACATCAGGTACTTTTCCAAATAGATGTTTTTTCTAGTCTGGGTGGAACCATTAAGTATAAACCACTCCATATCTGAGAAAAAGAAAAAGGAGCTGAATTGCAATTTTTAGAGATGCAAAAGAGTTGTGAATGAGAAGCAGTATGATCCTCTGTTCTGATTTTCCAACAAGGGAATGTGAAGACAAGGGGCAGGCATCCACCATGCGGGTAGTGGGAGAGCTGAGCATCTCCTCCCTAGAGCCTTGTGTGGCATGGGAAGACACCAGGCAAGGCACTTGACAGGCAACTGCCACTGCACACACTCAGCAGAGGTGGGGTGGAAAAAGGCACAAGTCCCTTGGACTTTGCCCAGTGCAGAAGGCTCTCACCCTCTGCAGGAACCTCGCAGGTTGGGGTCAGCTGTTTTCTTGGATGAACAGCTGTGTCTGAAGCTCCGGGTCAAGGACCTTGAGGGAATCCACAGTCTTGTGCTGGGGGAATGGATGGGCTGCCAGAACTTCAGCAGCAGTAAGGACACCCTCAGTTCCTTCCTGCCACATCGTTCAGTGATATACTTGTCCGCAGGGTCCCTGACTCCCTGGTAGATCTCCTCCAGTTATGTCCTATCCATTAGCATAGCACTCAGTAATTTCTGTGCCAATTCTACAGCCTATGCCTGTGTGTCTTTTGTTTTTCAAATGGGTATGCTGTAGCTCAGTCTTAAATTAAACAGTTTAACTGATGAAGAACTAACGTGAAATCTAGATACACTCTTTGAAGAGCAAATCACGTTAATGGTTTAGCCTGAATTTATCTAGTTTCATCTTCCAAACACTGGCTGGTACACCTTGTTTATTTTTAGTTCTTCTAAACTAAATATCAGTTTACAGTCAGAAAGCTCTTCCTCCTCTAAGTGCATATAACCCATCACCAGGTCAACTCTCGGTCATCTACAACTATACCGAATAATTTGGGAAACTATGATTTCCCCTTAAAGGCATGCTTCCCTATCCTAGATTATCCTTTTAAGATAATTTCTAAAATCTTTCTTAATTAATATCTTTTTTGGAAGTGTGATTGCTGGAAACAGTCCAGGAAAAACTTCACAAGTTCTATTACTAATAGCATTTCTATACTCTAACTTGATGCTTAATCACCCAAAGATTTTATTTGCATTCTTTGTTACAACATCACATGTTTTTTTCTTTTTTTTTTTTTTTTTCTTCCAGTTGGTTATCCAGGAAGATGCTTTAGATCTTGTTTCAGCAGAGTATATCCCTGCCTTTTAAGTATGGTCTGTATCCCTGGTTTCTGGATGGACAACCTTGCATTTGTCTGAATTGAAATGCACTTTTATTAAATGAGTCACTCTTAACAAAATACGCACAAAAGTCAGGGTATCTAAGACCCTCCCTCTCCCAGTCTGCTGATTTTTATCCATAATGAAACTGAATAAGTGGGAGATGAGTTTTAATGTTTTTTTAGCAACTTCTTAAATTCATTTCACTATGTTTAAACAAGCGCTAAACTTCATTTCCTCTCCCTAAAATGATGTAATCAGACTGTCGAGTCTACAACTGGTTTTGATGGTAGATAGTCCTTGATTATTATTAATGCAAATGGTTTAATATCCCCCCGAGCCTCAGCCAACCTGCATGAAAAGAAATGTTCCCTGGCTATAATATCAGGAAAGCAAAGTGAGCTGGCTTCCTCATTGTTAGTTTGGAAAAGAAAACAAAAAGACTTGCAGCTGGCCACAAATTTCTCATCTGTACCCCAAGCAACGTCTGAATGTTGCATTTCTTTTCTCTTTATAAAAGTGTAAGTGTGATCTGTTAAAACTCCACTCAGGCTTCCTTTGAAACGTATTTATCTTTTGCAGAAGGCTTTTGTTAATAATAAAAATATTACCCAGAGGAAGCAGAGTTACACGCATTCAACAAATTTACAAGGTGATATTGTTAACATAGATTTTACTACCGGGAGTCTTGCCAAGGGCCATACCTTTTTGCCCTGATTATATGATTCCCTCTTTGTTTGTTCAGCACACTCCAGTCCGTTCTTCCTTCTGGTCTCTCCACGGCCCATTTCTCATGCCGCTGGTCTGCTGCGTAAGCTCCCGTTTCAGGCAATATAAAGCCTGCCACAAGCCATGTGCTCAGTACTTTCCTGCTCTATGAAGTGACTGCCCATGCTGGCACCTGAGTCTAGAGGGACATAAGTCTTTCTTTTAGCTCCTCAGTGCATCCAGTTTCTGCACAGTTAGTGTTTTCAGAATGAAATCCCGTCTTTGCTCACACTTCAGTCAGTCCTTGCCCTAAGGCACTGAGGAAAGTGCTTAGAATGATATACCAGATTTTCCCAAAAGACCAGGATAGACCTCATGGCTGGTCATCACTTCCAGAGTCTTCCCTTACTTACTGGCAGAAGGTTTCACCATCATATTCAGGATTTTTTCTGGGGGATGCTTGGGGAGAGTGTAGAAGCTGTGACGGATCCAGTAGAACATATAGGAAATATACAGTGGTGTTAAAGGCTTGCTGGTTTTAGAGAATCGTAGGAAAGACTACCACAGGCTTGGATTAGAGTGGTTGGTGTGTCACTGGTGTAAATGTGCCAACAAGCCTGTACGGTTTGGCTGACATGAAACAGAGAGCTCTGCTGACTTGGCATGGAGGTTGTTACCTTACCAGACTCTAACTGCTTCCTCATTAATCCTTGTTTAGGGGGTGCTTCCACGTAACCCAAACAGATGGACTGCTTTGATATCAGTGCGGAGAAGACTACATTTTTTTCTCCTATAAAATATTTTTTATTTTGCGTTTTCTATCTTGCATTTTATTTTTCAGTTCTCACTTACTGCTTTTCGATGCCTCACCATTTTTCTCTTTCCTTCCTCATGCATTCTGCATCGTGTCTTTCTTTGGAAAGAACCGCTTTAAAATATGACAAGCTTTATCCAGCACTTCCACAAAGAACAAAAGGAAGGCTAAGTGCTAAAAGAGGGAGTATTCATACAAAAGGAGCTCAACTTATTTCTATATTATAATTAAAGCAATTAAAATATTTCTGTATCCAACACTGACATTCTGCATCTTTGCAGCAGCTGCAGAGTCAGAAGAAAACTTGAGGCTTTACTTACAGGCCTCGAGGGAACAGCAGCTTCTCAAGGCCATAAACACCTTATTGCCATTGACATGGTTTCTCCTGCTCTCAGGGTTTTTCTGAATTGCATAAATAAGGATCAATGCTGAGAAAGGCTGTGTATCTTCAGTGGTCATTGACTCTTGTTGAACCGAGAGCCCTTGGGTCCTTGTAGGATCCAGTTACTCACTGATCATTAAGCTGATAACAACTGCCTCTTCTTAGAGTTGGTCATTTTTCTTGTAGTGCTAACCCTCCAGACAAAAAGAAACAAAACAAATGACAAGGAAAAAACAAACAAACAAACAAATAAACAAACAAAACCCCTTCAAACAAAAAAGCAACCAAAAAAACCCCCTAGAGAAAAATGAGGATAACTAATCTCAATGGAAAGAAATATTGGACTAGATTTCCTTCCTGTGACTGCTCATTATTCATAATTTAAATATTTGGAGTGTTTTGGGTAGGAGCACATAAACAATGGATAATAAGGAGGCAAAAGATGCGAATTAGCGTGGCACTTTTCCACTGAGCACGTCACAAGTTCAGGTAATGTGCAGCTCACTGTTTGTCAGACGCTGAATTCATCTCCATACGTAGAAGACAGACTTTCCCATAATGGGCAGTAAGACACAGGCCTCTGACCTGCAACCAAATATATTTATTTTTATATTCACGGATCTTATCAACAAGTGATCCCCCTTTTCTGCTGAATCCAGTAGCAGAGTGTACTCCATGGTAACACCTTGCTACATGTTTTTGAGGTGAAAGCATTTTCACTTTTAGGTATTTTCTCTGAAGCTCTGAAAGAATTGCAAGAGAAGACCTTGTGGTTTTGAAGACCTCTTGTTTTGGATATACTCAGGTCAGAGGGCTTTGACTTGCAACGGAGATAACAAACTGGAATCTGGACTTGGACTCCCACAATCAACAGACGATTTCTCAGAACCTTATCCAGGCTTATTTCCCAGGACTAGGAAATCTCAGTTTTCAGGCTATGTCATGTCAACTCCTAATACTTTTTTCATGAGTGAAGTTTGCTTAAAATCATCAAAAAAGCATATTCTGTTCCACGGGATTGTTCCACCCATTTTCTCTTCATCGCTTACCTGTTATAGATTCTGACATTTTAGGAAAGTTTGCTTATATTTTTTCCCTTTTAATTCCACCTCATTTCTACTCTGTGTGGTGCTAAATATTCCTTTTCCTCCTCTTTTTCACTCATTTTGAACATTTGCCATTGATTAGCATATCTTTGTCCTTCATCAAGATCCCATTGAAACCTCTGCAAAACCTCCCATAAAAGTCACAAAGAGCCAACTCAGTGCTTTAGTCATCACTTTCCCAAGTTATTCAGAGGCTTTTTCCACCCAGATCAGTCCTCCTACCTCTTTAATTGTTTGAGTCTATGCGCCTGAAATGCCTCCAGCTCTTTCTGATAATGAGGTGTTTCAGCTGAACACCTTTCCAGATGTTGTGTCACTGGCACTAGGCACAAAGGAGAGGTTGTTACCACCTTGTGCAGAAACATGGTGGTAATTCTGTTTACACACTCTGGAATAAAGTTTTAATAGTTTTTTTTTTGGGGGGGTTGGGTTTTGTTTGATCCTCCCCCCCCCCAATTATGTAACAATTGTAAAGTCCTGTCTAATTTACAGGTTAGAAATGAGCAAATGACTAGATCATATTTTCAACAGCTGTAACCTGCTGTCTGAGGTGATGATATTTCATTCCAGTGTTGGTTGTTTCCTTTCAAACTGTCACTTGAGCTGCCGTTTTAGAACTGCAGGTTGCCCTCAGCTTTCTGGTCGTCATTTTCAGGATATGGCTGAAGTACTTAACAGGATAAAGATTGCGATTTTCTGCCCCATGGTGATGCTTGTATCTGCTTGTCTGTTTTTTCCGAAATGCTTGACCTATTATTTGACCTAGGTGACTAGTACAGATCAACTCTGAAATAAATACTTCATAAATTTTAAGGCCAGAAGGGAACATTATGCTCATCTAATCTGACATTCTACAAGCAAAAGGACGTGGAATTTGACAGGTAGCTCCCATCTTCTGGTTTAGCTGAAATATGTATTTTAGAAAGTCTTGTCTCAGAGATTTGCAATGATAGGCTGTCTGCCTTATCTCCCAATGACTAATTGTCTTAACTGTACCAAAAAAAAAAAAAAGAAAATAAAAATTATGCTGCATATCTAGCGTCAATTAATCCAGTTTTAGAGACCAGTCATTAGATCTTCTTGTTTCTTGATCTTTTAGATGGCTATAATAAATCTTTTACCCATGTAAGCAACTGCACTTGCAAAGAAAATGACAAATTCAGGGCCTTAGATATATTGTCTACAGATGTGTGTTAAGCAATAAAAAGAAGATTTAAGCTGAAGAAAAAATAAATATTAAATTGTTGATCTGTTTGCAGAAAATGCATTTTCCCCATAAGAGTATTAAAAAGAGTGGATAAATTGCTCATCGTAAATAATTGGAGAAGGCTGACTAATGGCCCAAATTTGCTTTGGCATTTCTGTTTTGCCCCTCCTCTTGGAAGATATTACTTCAAAACTTGGGAGGGTTGTTGTTTGGTGTTTTTATTTCCTCCCAGATATAATTTGATTCAGTGATGACTTCCCAGTGAAAGCGTTTTTGTTCTGAAAAGAAACTGCAAAAAAGAAAAAGAAACCAAATGTTAATTCCTGTTCACATAAACTAATGGCATCAATGAGAAGTAAATTTGAATAGAAAGTAATTCATAAGTACAGCAGGGGTCTGGTTTTCTGTCACCGTGGAATGTAATTAAAATGGAACTTTCATAGATATAAATTTGGAGTAATCAGAATTTTCCATCTGTTACTGCATCCATTTCTGAGTAGTTCCAGAGCTGGGAGATCTAGCTTCTTGCAAGACAACTGGTTCTTGACTAAAGCAACCTGCCAAGCAGTGACCATTTCAATTCATGTGCAAGCTCCACAAAAATTATCATTTACCTTCAGAGGGATTGTCAGGGTAGGCCTTTTCTGCAATAAATTGAGTGAGTGTCTGCTGTGTGTTTACTCATGGTATACAGTTTCATAGCTCGTTCTGGCTCTATAGACCCCCTTGTACTTTGGCGAACAGCAGGGCTGTCAGCCTCCAAACTCCATGCCAGCATCCTGTGCACAGTCTGCCAAAAGGCAAATGATGGCTTGAAGACCAGCAAAGTGATGCAGAGCTGATCCAACTTTGTGATTCCTTTGGGCAGGAGGAAAGATTGCTTCGGGTTTTCATTTGCAATAGTTCAGACACATGCCTTAAAGCCCTGGGTGGAAATATAAAAATGTGCTGATTAGTAAATCAGAATGGCTTGTTAGTTATGAGCCTCCTTCCATTTGTGCACTGAGCAAAGTGAGCAACGGTGAGTTGCCTGTCCTTAAGAGCCCAGAACAGAAATTAAAATGTGACCAACGAGCAGAAGACAAACCCATCAGGAACTCAGGGAGAAGACAAGGATTGCTAGAGAGGCTGGCGGTACAAAAGGTATCGAGATCATTCACAGAGCATAGATACAGCTCTAGTGCTATAATTATATTAGGTGTTTAGATATGCCTACAATGAATCATTAACAATCCTTAGATAAAGCAACATTAATTTGTTCCCATCACATTTGCTACCTTTCACCAGACCAGATTAGCCTGGGACAAAGCACCTGGAAAGAGACTTTGATGAAAGTGTGTTATGAAAGTTCTTAATGGGTGGGATTTAAACCCAATGGATTATAAGCCTTTATTAATAGCTCACCTGTAAATCCTGATAATTTTCCTTTCTGTGAGTTTCCAGTGTAATATATGCACACCCTGATTATAAATTTTGAAGAAATAGCTTATAACTGTGGTTAAAATGCAGCATTAAAGCAGTTAAACAGCCTCCTTATTAGCATTAGAACTATAGTCAAAACACATTATACTTGGCTAATAAATTTATTTTTTATGTAATGGAAATGCCATCAAAGCATAGTTAATCTGAATTGAATTAGATTATAATTGGAGCTCTTGTGCACAAGGAATGAAAATGATTCTTTATTGTTGCAGACTGACAATGCAGCATTTGTTACTCCTTCCTCGCTACCCTTGTAAGTGGCAGCTGTAATATTAGTGTGCGCATCTCGTAAGCCGTGCATATAATATTACAATGTCTCTGAGCATGGAGTTTAGCAGTAAGACAGAGGGAAATGGATTGCTCTGGGTGTAATTCATCACACTTTCACCCCGTTCATTCAGAGGTGCATGTACTTGAGAAACAGTCTTGTGCATAAGCATCCTCTCTTTTTGCCTGCGCTCCTGGCTACATATGTTTGTGTGGGTGGTGTGAATGTGAGTTCCCAGGACTCAGAGGAAAATCTCAAATGCTCTTTTACAACATTAAAGGCTGAATGGTAAATATGTACCCCAGGGCTTAGCCATACTCATCAGACTTACTGACTGCTCACCCAAATAGCTGAAGTAATTTCCTCATGATTTATACATGTAATTTACACCTCTAGTGAACACGACATGATAAAGGGATGCTCATGTCATGGACTTTTTGGTGTCTTTTCTTAATCTGCAGGGCACCAGGGAAGGATCCACACACTATTGTAGTGTGCACAGGTCCACTCTTACGCTGCCTGACTGGTAGACTCACCGCAAAGCGGTGATGGAGGGATGGCAGGATGGGCCGTGCCCTGCTAACAGGGAGTTTTTTGCTTAAGAACATGTGGGTACAGTGAGGACAGACACGTCCCCGCTATGGGAGGAGAACTTGTGGCAGCGGCAAGAGGAAATCCAATGCAAAAAGCAAAGGGTCGATGTCCCCGTTCAGGACACTACCACACTCATCACCATGGTACCTCGCCATGTCATCAAGGAAACAATGCTAGGACCTTTCTAGCAACACCTGTGTTTAGTGACACACTGTCACTAATATAACTCTTCCCCTAATGCGGGTGTGAGGTCTGGGAAGGAAGAAGAAGGGGAAAGCAGCATGGCGTGATTCTCCTCTTGCCTTTTTTTTTTTTTTTTTCTCCTTGTGTCCCCTACGTTAAACCAAAACAAATGAGCAAAATGCACTTTACCCACTCATAAAACAATTTGGTGCTGTAAACAAAGAGAAAGCATGATATTAATAAAGTATAGCTCAGCTGAGAGCAAAGGGAGCATCCCTTGTAAGTCTGTCTGATTTCTGCATTATCTATCCCAAATTTACAATGTGGCAATTTCTACATGCTTATAAACCATTAAAATTTGCAGCACAGTAAGCAGCTAATGTAATTTTGCCTGCAAGTGGTATCATATCTTGGATCCGCAGGGAGATGAGCATGCTCATGTCTTATCATTGCCTTCTGTGGTAGGTAAAAGTGCCCAGTGCTGTTGGGCTTAGGCCCAGTGTGAGTTAGTTGAAGTTCATTACCGACAACCTGGGGCTCAGTTCCACTTATCTGCAAGTTCTCATTTAGCTTGAATCATCACAGTATCAGAGCATCTTCCAAAAACACGTTAAGCTATCAGATTAGTACCCAGCACATCTGGTTTTATCTCTTTTTTCTCTTTTTCTCCACAAGAGTAGCACAGGGCAAAGAGACACTTTACTCAGGACGATGACATTGCTATCGAAAAGCAGAATACATCCCAAGCCAGCCTGGTAGAGTTATTAATGCTTCAAAGTCAAACACTGAAAAAAATAGAAAATACAAAATGAAGGTTGGCTGTGGGATGTTTATTGTCTTTTTTATTTAGTACTCATTAAATATACAGGTTTTGTTGGTAGGGGATTTATTTTTTTGACTCCTTATTTCATGAAGGTGGAGAGTGCTTAGATGTTTTTATCTTTATTACTGTATTTTTTTATATGTATAAATAATTATAATAAACATATTATACTCATATATATAATCTTCACATTTTTGTGGCTTATTGATTGGAAGCAAAGAAATTAATTTACCTATGTTCTTTTCTGAGGTGTTCAGCAGTTTCGTCCCCTTGTCCTTGAGGAAAGTTAATTAACTGATATTTATATCTTTCTGTAAGGTAAGGGAGAGGTGTTAGCTCCCATTTTCCCTTCCAGTGCCTGATGTCTCAAAGCATAATGCCATATATCTATGGCCCAGATTCACCTTATCTACCTTTGCCAG
This sequence comes from Scopus umbretta, assembly GCA_013400535.1. Classification (NCBI taxonomy): domain Eukaryota; kingdom Metazoa; phylum Chordata; class Aves; order Pelecaniformes; family Scopidae; genus Scopus; species Scopus umbretta. The sequence continues at coordinate 25,041 of VZTL01039558.1, forward strand.
TCCCTGTTTGCCTTTCCCAACACCAATCCCAACCCCATCAGATCCCTGTTACAACTTCTGCTTTACTTTTTTCTGGTTTGGCTTTTTCCCATTATGCATTTCAGCCTTACGGCTTCGGTGGTGGCATGGGGTCAAGATCAGCGTAGTTCCTGACCCCAACCTGGAGCAAATGAGAATAATCATTAAAACAGAAAGTCTGGCTTTAGCTTACCTTGTAGACCTGTTTTGAAAACACTTAGCCAATTTGCCCCAATGTCATGTTGAAAATCTAGTCAGTGCTAGGAGCTGTGAAAGGAAAAGACCCATTTGGTAGAGGTGGATTTTGGGGGGCAGGACATGGTTTGTTATAAACGAGAGAGATATGCAGTGCCTAGTAGCACTGGAGCTGAATATCTGCTAGAAAGTGCTGAATGCCTTGGGTTACTGCTGTTGACTTCAGTTAATGCAGGATTAAACTCTTATTGTCTCCAGCTCCCATGGACATGCGTGAGAAGTGAATTTGCTCAGCATCTTGCAGGCTTCCACCATAAAGAATCCATTTCCAAATGCTGTATGTTATTTTCTAGAAACGATTTTACAGTGTGTTTAAACACCTCTATTAAATTATTTTCTTCCCAAGAAAGTACTTACTGCTTATTCAGTGGCTGGAATTGATTGCCAAAACAGTTTTGTTTTGTTTTGTTTCGTTTTGTTTTCTTAGTAGCTTAACCTACAGAGGAATAAAAACTAGGCAATGACAGAAAAAGATTAAAACAAGGGTCAAATCTTCCTTTTCCTGTTAAAAGGCAAAAAAAGTTATATGGACTTTAACTGGAGCTGAATAGATCTATGGAAAACTATACTATGTAAATCCTACTTCCAGCTTGTTCATATATCCACAAGCTGCATAGCTTCCAAAAGCAAGAGGACTACTTGAAAACTCATGAAAGCAAGTGCTCCACACTCTACTCTCCCATTCCCAGCAGCTGTCCTGTGTCCACACTTCTTCTTGTGGGGCTGCAGACTGTTCAGTTAGAAAGTCAGTGCTGACAGAGTTAGCTTAAATAGACTCAAAAACCTTTAAAGTTCAATTAGATCTCTAAAATACATTTCAAAGTCCTTCCTCCTGTTGGAAAGAGTTGGAGTGAGAATCTTAAGAAAACCTGGATGGCTACCCTGAAGAGTGTGAGAAGAAAGATGCAACAGCTCTAGCACTGGCAAGGAAACATACAGCATTTCATATTGTACTTTTGCTTTGCTCCTCAGAGCTAGATTTACCCTTCCTGGTTTCTGGTACTGTTGAAAACCAACAGCAAAGAAACACAGCTACTGAAGAGCTAGACATTGTTACTGGGGATTGCTGAACCCTAGTTTAGTCTTGACCACAACCATGAACTATGTCTGTGCCTGGAAGAAGCTTTGGTGGGAAGCTTCATCTCAGCTGTGCTCTTGCCCCTGGGACCTCCTGCAGCATAGACCCCATCCAACGCATGCTTCTGCTGAAATATGTTTAACCTCCTGTTGGATATGGGTCAGATATACCTGGTCAAGTGATAGCATGCACCTGCAGCCTTGTGGGGTTGCAGCTAGAAGGATGCTGAGATAGATTTGTGCAGTGGGTGTCAGCAAAACAAGTCTCATACATCACTTTGATAAGCTAGTGGGGGTGGGAAGGTCTGGGAAACCTCAAATGTCTTTGTGGCCTTCACTTTCCAGTGTCTCCATTTAACCACCCCCACACACTACTACTGTCTGTCTTGTTTAATTTAGAGTGTAAATTCTTCAGGGCAGGGACTGTCTCTCACTGTGTGTTTGCGTGGTGAGGCCCTGATCCTGATTGGCATCTCTGAGTACACTACAAATCTATTTTAATATAACCCCAAATTGAAAATTCTGTATCTCTGAGCCTTAGGGGATGTGGGACAGTATTCAGGAAAGCAGAAGCTCGGAAAAAATACTGAAAGGTCATTGCAGACAATGTACTTAATATGAACTGTGAATGTGGAGCTAATGGCTCAGAGACAAGGCTAATTTTGCTCTTGGTCAAATGCAGGCAAGTTGTACAGGACAGTGGAGGCATTGCTAACCCTGTATTAGGATACCGAGGGAAGGGGCTGACATGTGTCTCCATTTCTCATGTTTATCCTTCCAAAAAGTTGTTGAGAAAATGGAAAGGATTTCAGAAAGAGATAAAAGATGATTTAAAGGCTGGAAAACTCACCAAACTTCAGTCAATTAAATGAGGCATCCAAGCGAAGATCATAGTTGCCGTAGAATAGTTAAATAGTTACCGGAGAGAGACAGACACCTTCAGGGGATATTCACATTTAAGGTTAGCTAAACTGCTCTGGAGGAGCCTCCACAGATTACAGAGGGATGCTCAGGCAAGTAGGCACAGGTAGTTGCCTGAGTTTGGTACCATCAATCTTCCCACCCCAAGAAAGAATAATTTTGACGCTGAGTGTATTTAGCTTGTTGGAAAGAAGGTTAAGAGGAGACTTGCTGACATAGTGTAAGTACCTACACAGGAAGATGGTTTTCAATAGGATAGGGCTCTTTCATCTCTCAGACAAAGGTATAACAAGATCCAGTGACTGGAAGTCGAAGCCAGACAGATTCAAACTAAAGATAAGGTGCAAATTTTAGCAGCAAGAGTAATGAATCTTGGGAACAATTTACAATGGAGCTGTTAGATTTTCCATGACTTGAAGGCTGTAAATCAAGGTGTGATGTCTCTCTAAAAGATATGCTGTAGCTTAGCCATTAGTTGTGAAGCTATAGAAATTGCTAGGTGATATGTAGAAAGTTACATTAGATGGTTATAAAAGCACCGTCTAGTGATAAAATGCACTAGTCTAAATAGTAATACTAAATATTCCATCATAACAAATTGATTTTGCATATACTGTACCAGCTCAGTGTTATTCAGTTAAAATTGCCTGCACTTTTAGGGCTTGATGCAAGTGGACAAAGTACACAACTTCCTCGGCACCCTGACGACACGCATATGCTCATCCCTCCCTACAGACTGCAGCCTAATCCAGCACCTTCTGAACTCACCATTTTTCAGTATAAAGGCTGCAATATTGCTCATTCATATATATATACACACACATACTTACATCAAGAGTACCTTATGGAATTTGTTAATGTCCTGGTTTTAGCTGGGATAGAGTTAATCTTCTTCCCAGTAGCTGGCACAGTGCTGTGGTTTGGACTTGGGATGAGAACAACGCTGATAACACACTGATGATTTAGTTGTTGCTGAGCAGTGCTGACACTGGTCAAGGACTTTTCAGCTCCCCATGCTCTGCCAGGGGCACAAGGAGCCGGGAGGGGGCACAGCCAGGACAGTTGACCCACCCTGCCCACAGGGCTATTCCATACCATACGGCGTCACGCTCAGTATAGAAACTGGGGGGAGGTGGCCGGGGGGCAGCGATCGCTGCTCAGGGACGGGCTGGGCATGGGTCAGTGGGTGGTGAGCAACTGCATGGTGCACCACTTGTTTTGTATATTCTTTCATCATTATTATTACTATTTTCTCTTCCTCTGCTGTCCTATTAAACTGCCTTTATCTCAACCCACGGGCTTTACTTTTTTCTTCCAATTCTCTCCCCCATCCCACTGGGGGTGGAGGGTGAGTGAGCAGCTGTGTGGTGCTTAGTTGCCAACTGGGGTTAAACCACTACAGTCACGAACAACATTTAGACTCCTGAGAATGGTTTTCAGAACTGAGGTCCCTCTGGTCTGAAGGTATTGCCCATTTCTCAGAGATGCTCTAATTCTCCTGGACTGTACTCTCCACTCTTGATGGAGTGTATGAGGGCAAAGCTTAAAGAGCTGAAGTTAGTGAAACACTAAAGGTGAGGAACATGGTTTCCTGTGCTTTTTTTAGTGGATATAGCTAAAGGAGAAGCATAATCACAGGAATTACTTGCAATATTTTGCCCTCCTACTGCTGCAACACCAATAGCTGTAGATGGTTTTCATTGCCCAGGTGGCTGCAGATGAACCTGAGCTGTCCACTGGAGTTGAGATAAGTTGGTGTTTGCTCTAGAGGGCACCTGTTCTGGGTGGATGGCAGGGCACGCTGTTCAGCACGGAAGCTGTCAAAGTACATTTGTCTGTGAGATGGGGTACTAAACTTCATTTTGCTATGCATGCAGGACAGCTGTCAATCGTACGTGCCTGAAAGGTGTGTAAGATATTCAGATAGGAGGAAGCCACAGCCAGCTACGAAATGAGAACAGGATTTCAAGTGCTAGGATACTATGAATATTCATTAATGCAGTTTTGGGTTTGGTTTTGTTTCTTAAAGAAAATGATGAATTTGAGGAAAATTGAGCAAATAATTGCTGTCTGTGACAGCTGCAATTAATGTGCTAATAAGGTAAGGTTTCTGAAGCCCTTCGTTTCCAGTAACTAAGAAATTTCAGATACTTACCCCACTAGTGCATGTTGTCAGTGATCATTCTGTAGGAAAAACAGTTATCTGGGGAGCGTGAATACTCTGAAAATGAAAACTAAACCACAAAGAAAAGTTTCCTGGCAATGTCTATTGTTAATCCAGAAGGACATTATGGCAGACAGGAGGGAAGTTCTTGTGGCTAATTCACTAACCTGGAGACCAAGAGTCATGGGCTTCATCAGAGCTTCTTAAGCATATCTTTCTGACCTTGGTGAGGCAACTCAACCTCTTATTGACCTCAGTTCCTACAACTAGCACTTGTTTTCCACTACCCTGTTTTGACATCTCTGTATTGTAAGCTCTGTTGTGCTGCCCATCATTGCTACGAGTTCGTAGACTACCCAGCCCCAGGGAGTCTTAAACTCAGATGTTGCACATCATATTTATGAAAAATTATAGGAAAGGGTGCTACCATCAATGCAAATGAAAACGTAAACTCCACAACTAGCAGAAAATGTGCTTGGGTTTACACTCCTGGAAGGAAAGGAGCTTCTCTCCATGGAGAGAGTGAAAACAATTAGCAGTCACCATAATTTTCATCCCTACATCACAAAAGTACTTTACGAAGGCTGATAAGTACCATTAACCCCATTTTACAGATGGGTAGGAAACAGTATCATGGAGCAGCAGAGTGAGTTGCTAAAGGCCATATAGTAACTCAGCAGAAGCTATGCAAATAGAAACCACATCTCCTGATGCCAAGCCATATTCCTTGGCCCACACAGCTTCTACACAGGAGACCTGACCTAATTCCAACATCCGTGAAAGCAGCATCCTCCTTTGCAGCAAGTCTAAGCAGGTATTTGGAATGAATGAATGAGCCTGCTTCTCCAGTGCTCACCATTCTTGTGCAATAATTGCTCTGCAGACGTTTTTGTGAGCTTGATAAATGTTTTATTTACATGGAAATGTCTCCGCTAACACCCACAGTAAACACAAGGCGGTAGTCAAAACGTTACTACATCTATTATCACAGAGAGTGGGCTGAAAGATATGCCTGTGTCTGCTGTGAGCAGGCCTTATTTTATTAGCACTGTGGTACTTCACTATTTGTATGGGAGATGAGCCATCTTCTTTCACATGATGGTGACCGTGATTTAAGGGCTCCCACCCCCTGAAGCTGCTTATTTCTCCATTGTGTGTTTGAAACCTTTTTAAAATGACATTTGCAATTAAGACTCTAAGGAGGATGCTTATTGGTAGGGATGGTGTGTAGTAAATCAGGTGGGTTTGGCAGTGGTTTGGGAGGTGTTGCAAGTGCCTGGCACACGGGTCCCTCATGCAGGCTTTGCTCTGCAGGAAACACGGGATGATCATTACAACACTGGGCAGGGAGCTGAGAGGCTGTTTCTAGTCCTGGCTTTGCTACCATGTCTGCATGAGTCAGGTAAGGCTGGATCCACCCTGCTCAACTTCAGGTGTTTCACTGAGTAGCCTGATTTTAGAGTCTCAGGGCTCTTCTGCGGTTGATGGATCCCTAAGAACTCAATCTCCCATTGGAGCTCTCTGTCTATATTGACTGAAAAAAAGCCTTTGCACTCATAGTTAGTCTGTTCCTTACAACTAATTGATTTTGTGCAATTCCCGTCTTCAATGTTTTATTCTTTGACTGCATGTTGTAAGATTACTAGGTCTCTTTCCTTGAATGTAAGGATCATCAGCCCCAAAGTTTCACAAACCAAATACTCACAAACTGAGGTCACTGTGAATTTATTTCTTTGGGATTTCCTCTGTGTTTTGCATATGTAAAATGGGTATAATGACATTTTACCTAACTCAGTGGAGACCTACAGCAGAGAGGAACTGAAGCCTTCATTACTGATATATTTGTTCTCGCCCAGATTTTATAGCCCGATTCATATTAGCAACATTTCAGTAGGATAACAGTGGGCCTAGCAGTATCTTATTTAATAATGACCAATACCACATGCTCCAGGAGACCAAAGGATGCTTAAAGTGATTAGGATTAAAGGCATAGTGGTTTCCTGCACTGGAGAATACCAGCAAGAAAAAACATTGATGCACAGAAAGCTGCTGCCAAAATACAAGTCCATGATGGATGGAAAGTGCTATGGAAATACTAAGTAAAATATTATCATTTGTTATTACAGCTGCAGTGTAACGTGGCCATTTTTTATAGCTGAGCATGTCATCCTTTTTCTTCTTTTGTCTCATTGCAACTTTCAGGAAACTATAGGTGATCTGCTGGCTGTGTGCCTGAGTATGTACATGCATAAGTACAGGTACTGATTTGCATGAAAGAAAGCAATGGAAGTCTTTTATATTTAATGCAGGAAATATAGGGAGAGGCTGCTTTGTCAGCAGTCTGAAGTCCTTTGGAATTTGGCTATTCAAGACAATTTATAAACATATTTTCTGAGACACAAAAAAAACCCCTATTCCCAAATAAAGTAATACCTAGTGTTGTGACAGCCTGGGGTAGGGATAAGGTGTGGGGATGGTCTAATATGATTTGTAAAAAATCTCTGTTAATGAGAAATCATCTCTATGACTCATTCCTAGCCTGATATTTTTTTGTTGATTATTTTTTTCCACTGACTAATGCCTATCCGTCTCACTCATTCTTGGTTTAGCATTATTAACACACCCAGTAGCTGTGCTGCTGTTTCACAGAAAATATCTTCCTTTGCAAAATTCAAGTGCTTAGGAATGTTTTAATATTTTAATAGTGCACTATTTGAGTGCTATTATTTACCACAATACTGATACGTATGACCCCGATACTTTGCTTACCAGTCATAAATGCTGGTGATATGGATGAACTTAAATTTGTCAGAAACAGGAGAGTATAAACACAAAGGGACAAAGAGGGGATGCAAAGAAAACCACGGGGTCAATCTGCTGAACATTTTAAATTGTTGTACACTGATGTAAGATATATGGGGAACAAGCCTGAGGAACTGAGAATCTTAATACATAATTAGAATTATGTCTTAATTGGCTTAGCAGAGGTTTGCTAGGCTAATTCACATGACTGGACTGTTGATGTAAAAAGGTACAGCTTGTTCAGAGACGACAGCGGAAAAGGGAGATGTGGTTTATAAATCAAGGACATATCATTGGCTCTGAGAGCCAGAATTCAGTGTGAGATGGACTTGCTGAAACTGTCTTACTGAAATAGGACGGAAGACATGAGAGTGGTGGAATGGGCCGGTGGTGACCATAAGAGCAGGCAAGTGAGGCGAATGTCTTGAACAGATACTGGACTATTTCAGACCCCCAGGTCTGTTGACAGGGAACATTGACACGAAACATCTAGCCAGGACAGAAACACAGCAGGAATAGCAAATTCCTGGGTTGCTCTGGGAGCTGCCTTTTATCCCCCAAAACTGGGACAGTTGACATGAGAAAAAACTCTGGTAGGTTCTTTTCTGACCAATAGATAGGAATTGGTTGAGAAAATAAAATAAGAAGACACTGAGGAGATGGTAAATACCCTGATTCCTGGGAAGATGAGCGAGAACCAGAAAGTAAAAAGCAAAGAGTCTTTAAGAAAAGATAATTCAATAAATTCAGCTCATTGGTAGAGGAGATCTCATGGGACGTAAATCTAAGGGGAAAGAGTTCCAAAAAGCTGATTGAGAAAACTCTGGGGCTCGAATTATCATGTGGAAGGTGTAGGAAGGTTAATAAGAGCTTATCTGATGCATGATCATCTCCATTCTATGAAATTTAGGAAAGAACTACAGAGAAAGCGAAAGGTAGGTCAGAGCAGTGGGAAATAATAAAAGCACAAACAGAGAGGGACAAAATCAGAAAGGACAAAATGTTATGCAAAGAATTTACAGCAATATAAAAGCATATTGGGTAGGTGCATTAGTAATAATAAGAAGAGGAAGGAAAAAGCATGAAGAAATAACCCAGCAAAACATGTTTATTTTTAACTTGAATCAGTTAATTTGTTCACCATGCGGTCCTGCAAACTGTCGTACTGGCACAAATGAGCGGTAATGCAAAGGAAACAGGGATGGCAAAGAGAAAGGAGAAAAAGGGGCTGTGAGCCACCTAAAGCAGTTCTGTCACTAAAAGAAATGTAAGTGCAGGTAATGTAAGTGCAGGCTTGTAAACATGCAGAAAAAAATGATAGATATGTAGAATTCAAACTGATCTTTGTAGATACTCTGAAATAAGGAGGACAAGCGTGCAGAGCCCACTGGGGAACAATCAGCTGCACTATTACGGGGAACAGATCTGTGTCTGAAGATCATAACAAGCTTGGGCCTAAATTTGCAACAGCATACTACAGTGGAAAAGTGTCCATCAGCATGTGTAACCAGATAGATGTGCTTGCCAGATGCATTAATTACTCCCTATTAATACCTTAGAAGAAGTACCATGGCCAGTTCGGCACAGCATACCTTTATATAAGCAGAAAAAAAGTCCAGTGAAAATTATCAGAGATCACAAAAATGCATCCATGGAAGGAAGGCTGAAGAAGTGGGATTTGTTCAGCCCAGAGAAGTGAGGGCCAAGGACAGTCTTACAGTTCATGGTATGTAAATATTGCTGTGAAAACAGACATGAATACATACTGTACACGATCACCACAGACAATACAGGAAAACAAATATCTAGATGAAAATATCTAGTTTAATAAAATTTTCTGCACCTAAGTGTAGATAAACATTAGGTAATTTTCCTGAAAAGGTTAAGTATGCTTCTAAGAACAGGCTAAGTAAGAATCTGTGTGGAATAGCATAGGCATGGCTCAGACAGGGAATGGATTAAATGGCATCTCAAGGCCCCTTCCACCTCAGTCTTCTGTCATACCATAATTTCTATCTTCTGATTTTAGAAAAAGGTTTCAACACAAAACACGGAGTTCAAAAGAATTATGAAAGTTTACACACTATACTATATTATTCACTTGTTCATCCTAGGGAGGTGGTGGAGTCCCCATCCCTGGAGGTGTTCAAAAAACGTGTAGATGTGACACTCCAGGACATGGTTTAGTAGACATGGTGTTTTGGGTTGACAGTTGGACTACCTGTTCTCAGAGGTCTTTTCCAACCTTAATAATTCTACAATTCTATCTCTAAGCTTTTTGCAAAAGAGACAAGTATTACTGGGTACAGACAGAACAGAGAAGCAGTGCCCTCCCAAACAAGTAAAAACGGATTAAAGTCTGGACCAAAATACAACTGCATTAAATCCTCAGGTACTTGAAGACACCACTGCTTCTGCCAGGATAAAATATATCAGAATAATTCCTGGCTGGATTTATCTCAGAGAGGAAAGGCTAATCTAATACATCCTGAGTCTGCAAAACTGACTAGGATGTGGAATGTGTTTTCTGGTACATGTTGCTTTCAGGAGGATCCCTGAATAATGTCCAAACCATCCTTCATGAGATACTTGGCAATCATGGTCCTAAACCTGACAAGAAGCCAAAAAATCTCATAAACGAAGATTTCTCCCCCCCAGCATTTTTTTTTTTTTTTAACAGCATGGTGTACTTTGCTGATTTGAGCCAAACCACTTGAGCTGTTTTTTAATGATAAAGTTTGCTTCTCTCTCTAAGTAGCAGGATAGGGTGGGGGTTTTGGAGGAGGGGAGGGAAAGACTGTAAAGTTGAACATCTCTGCATTGCACAACAAATCTGAGTTGAAATCCAGAACCATTTGAGCTAGTCACTAAGGAACTCTCCTGGCAAACGCATTATGGCATGGAGATCTTTCTGCCAGAAAGCACATATGCAACCGCTCACAACATATTAACACGCAGGCATCCCCAGTGCTACCTATCACGAGAGCAACAGTGTGAATTCCACCTTCTTCAAGCCAACCTGGCTTGCCACCACCTATGCAAATGGCATTGCTGAAGGGAGATTGCCCATCTGCATCCATACACAATCCATCAGTGGAAAAGGATAAATTGTTGAAAGTCGGGGGAGGCTTATTTAAAGGCAGTTACAGCTGGGAAGGACTGAATATTTCCTCATCTGTGTACCTGCAACACCTTTGTATAGTTGTGTGTGCATGTGTGATAGTTCTCATCATGAGGAAAGGAGGAGAAACAAGCAGGAAACATCTGTGAAGACACCTATCTTCAATAGAAGACTGGGGACAGAAAGGCCTCGCAAATGGCAAAACAATCCATCCTCTTGGAATTTCTAGACCTGCTTTACCAAAACACTTCCACAAAGCAAAAAAAAATTTGAGTCTGAGTTAATTTGCATGTATCTAAGACAAGTGCAACCCCCAACGATACTGCTATTGGCCCTGTTTAAAGGTCTGTTTTCAACATAGCTGCTGCAGAAGCAGAGTAACATGCCGGTCCTGTGAGACTTCTGCAAATCCCAGAAGTTGGCAGCTTTCACAGCACAGTGTAAGACTGTTTTTTTCTGAAGTTTTGGCCTATGATTAATTAGTTTAATTTTGCTTAGCAGAGTTCAATTTATCTTTTACAGGCACCATTAGCATTTGAGAGTCTGCTTCTGTGGTGATGGATGCCACGTAGATTTGGGTGGGTTTGGAAATGGTATTCCTGTCCCCACAAAACTCTTCTTCAGGATTTAAAAAAAAATATTGTAGTGAAGTCAAACCAAGCTCTCTTAAGAAGAGAGGGAAAAGAGCATGTATATGTTGTGCCATTAGTAACAATCTGATTTTCAGAAAAGCCACTTTGCACATCAAGATCCTCCTGGGTCTCCCTGAAACAAGTGTCTCCCTCACCCTCTAGTGCCCAAGCTCTTCATGTGAATAAATACATGTTTATTGGAGCAAGCAAGGACTTCATTGTGTGGATTTGTCACGTCCCAAGTTAGTTTTTAACCACAGGACTAAAGAGCTTGTATCTTTTCTGGCCAAATGAATATTTCATTATTTA
>VZTL01039559.1:0-10086 GCA_013400535.1 Scopus umbretta
TGGGGTTTTTTTTGGGGGGGGAATTGTTTGGTTTTTGGTGTCCACCCCTCCACCCCCACCCCAGCTAGATTAGCATCTAAATGCCAGTTGCAACATCTTTGGCATCTTTGATGAGAGGTACAACAGAAATACATTAGCAGTGGGTGGATTAAATGTTTGCTGACATTAGGGAGCATTTAGGTTTCTCTAAGTGGCACCTAGGCAGAAGTCCGAGGAAGATATTTGCCAAAATGGCAGCTTAAAGTAGATGCGCACCCAAGGGGTTTTTTTTTTTCATCTAGGTTAGTCATTTGAAGACATGACTTTTAAAGGAAAAATTCCAGAATGTTAATGGTAGATGAAGGCTGGGTAACTACTCAGAAATATTTTCACTTTCCCTAAATCTATTCCACTTAGCCTCCAAAGTAGCTGGACCAATTTTATCCCAGTGCCTTTGTGCACTCTTCTTTAGAGGCAATCCGCAAAATCAGAGCAGCTAAACTTGCTCTCCACTGTGCTGACATTTCCCCTCCCACCAAATTTACTTAAGTCTTCCCAAAAACCCAAATCTTCTGAAAACAGAGATCAGAAGTGGTGACAAAAGGACCCCTGTTTGTCTTGATAAATTTCTTCGTTACATTTCTATTCCTCTAGACTTTCTGGCAAAATGTTCTGCTCTGTGCGTGTGGTCATGAAGGATTTTGGGGAATTTGGATACTGTTTCAGATTTTGGTTCTTTAATTAAAGTATGGCAGCTGACTGTATTGCTGAATTTTAGTGATGCTGATGATTAAATTGTACATAAGGCAATTTTGATGTGAAGGCTGCTCTAGATCTCCATTGAACACTTCTAGGTACTGCGGTTATTACGTTGATCACCAAACAGTCTTCCACATTGCAAGTTCTGCTGTCAACATCGAACTTCAGTGCAGTTCAAAGGTCTCAGAGAAGCCTCTTCTGGTGGAGTATGGCAGCTATAACATCAGCCAGCGTAAGATGAATTTTATCTTTTTCAACCCATCTTCTCATTTCAGACCCGTGAAGCAGCATTTTTGAAGTCCAGTAGGACTTAATTAGGTTTACGCAGGAAATTCTCTGCTGCATTTTTATTTTCTTTTCTAATCTTACTAAGTCATGTGACTAGCACTCAAAGAGCCTTTTCTAGCTCACCAAGTCTATGAAGCTAAAGTTAGTAGGCATGTGCAGCATGCTCTGGTTTCCTATACCCACACAGTCTGCTCTCTTCTGCACAGTCCTTAAAGCTTTCTGCGTGGTTATGGCCATGGTGCAGTCAATTGAAGACTGCTGTTCCTGTTTGTTTTCACCCCCAAGGTTTTGTTTGCAATGTTTATGTTAGTAGAAAGACTTCAAGTAATAAACAGAGAGTACCAAATAACCAGCTGCTTATTCCAGTGTTTCCATCAGTTTACATACTTTGTGTGCAAGTAAAAATCTGAGCTGAAAAACTTCTCAAAAAGTTGATAGTCTACTGACTGTTTTTTCAAGTCCTGAAACAGACAACTGCTAACTGATACTTTTTTCCCTGTGTTAATCTTACTCATTCATGTTGTTAAAGTAGTAGAGAAAGCAATGGTTTCAGTCATAGCTACTTGACACATTAGAGCAATTTTATGCGTTGCATATATATGGAGTACATAAAAAGACAGTAACTTCATGATTTTATGTTTAAAGATAAACGTTTATGTAATTCCTAAGTCATCTCAACACAGGTTACTAACGAAAGTTGCAAAGTGCTGCAGATTTTGGTTATTGAAAGTGAGACTGTCCTTTATAAGAAGATGGCCTTCTAAGCTGTCTTGTGTTGCACCATAAAACACTGGCTGATTTGGTCCAGTCCTAGCGCAGAGCCTGCAGCGCGTGTTGCAGTAACAGCTGAATTGGAACTTTACAGATGTTTTCACTTCTTTTTTAAATCCCAGTTTCCAACACCTGAACTCAATTTAAGTGCTGGCAATGCATACAGACTATTAAATTTAGATCAACTTCATCATTCCCTGGAAGAGTTTAGTGACTGTAAATTGAAATGAGCTGGGAAGAGGAAACTTTTGCTTTGTTTGGGTTTTGTTTTTGTTTTTTACCTCCAGCATGTCCACCTGGACATTTCAAGTGTTCTACCGGCTTATGCATCCAGCAGATGCAGCGCTGTGATGGGATAAACGACTGCTTCGATGAAAGTGATGAACTCTTTTGTGGTTTGTATTCACTTACTAGAGATCTTGACTGGAAAATCCAATGAAGGTATTCTCTAGTCTTAGGAGGTTGCTGAAAGAAGGTGAATTTTTTTTTTTTTTTTTAGGGGGGAAAAGAAAAAAAGGTGTTTCCAGCTTCCTTTGTATCTCCAGACACAGACTATCAGTCAATCTCTTGAGTGCTTAATTCATAGCTAATTAGCAAGGGATGAAACTAAGAATGAAGAAGGAATGGCACTGGAAAAGATGAGAAAGTAGGTTAGGTGTGCAAAAATATCTGTAATAGGCCATATTTTAGTTTTTTCCTCATGTGATAAATGCTGGTAATTATAAAGTTCTGTTCTATTTTGAGATTAGTTCTTTTATTTTCGTGGGGGAATGAACAAATTGTGGTACATGGAGTAGATAGGAGTGATAGTAAATGTCCATGGAGAAAGACGGTTAGAACTTGGGCCACTCCACTTGGGGCGATGTATGAACTAGGATAGGTCACTGAGCTCTTTTGTGCTTTATTTTCTCTATGCATAATGTGGCATTTGTACCCATCCTTGTACCGTGCAGTAAAACTATAAAAGCGGTAGCTGGGCATAGTCAGAAGGGTAGCGTTAGCATTGCAAGCACGCTTCTGTAGCTGATCTGACTTATGTTTTTAAAGTTGTCCCTCAGTGGAACTGTAACTCCAGCTTGGCAATACAGGATAACCTGCTTGCCTGCAATGGAATAAGTGATTGTGAGAACGGAAAAGATGAGAACAACTGCACCCACAGTAAGGCTATTCTCTTGATTGTTTTTTTTCTCTCTTCTATCATCTGTCCAGTCCTGATTTGACTACTGCTTGCTGTATTCAAAGAATTAAGAGGCACTATCAAATCTAACTCAGGCTATATAATTCTGCTCAGTTTTCTGAAACAAGCTGTTATTGATTTTAAACTGTTCCTTTTTAATGAGCTCATGAACAGCTGTTTCAGCAAAATACTGGCAGAAGAATTAAGTACTCTGGGTGCAGGATGGGGGTCTAGGGATTTAAAGCTTGAATCCCAGATTTTATCTCTTTGAAGTATAATATGTGAAAATTATTTCCTGGATCTGTTTTACCATCTGTAAAATAACTATAAAAATGATAGTTTCTCTGGAGCAGTTTTCAGGGTTATAAGGTTAATATGTTTAAATTGCTATGGAAGCTATAAATTTTGCATCAGGCACATGATTGTTTTGAGTCAGCTATTTCTTTAACTTTGTAGAATAAATGGACACCATGACATATGAAAGAGAGCACAACAGGGAAGTGCTGCAAGTAACTTCTTTTAAAAAAAAAAAGTAATGTTTTTTGACCTGCTTGACTAGACAGTCTGTGTAAACGGTTACAGGATACTTCTGTGTGTTGACAAGAAAAATAGATGGGGTTTGAATGGCCTCATTTATTGTCAGCCACTGGGAAATAGGAAAATGCCAAGGTTGGGGTTGCAGTTTAACTGAATACAAATAGTAAGACTGCTTTCTCTACTATCTTTCATTTCGTATTTAATGCTGAAATATAAAGGAGGGCTTCTTTCCAGAGCACTGGACGTTTTCTCTTTTTAGCCTAACACTTGCTCTACAGATAAGTTTTCGCTACTATATCCATGTTCATTAGTGATACGGAAAAGGACAGGAGGAAATCTTTGTTCATACTCAACTAACTTGATGCAAGCCTTAGTATAAATGCTATTCTACTTGAACAGTTTATTTTTCATAGAGATCAGTTTAAGCCATGCCAGCCAAAGTGCTCTTTTAATATGTTCCCTCCTCCCTATTAATACATGTATGAAACTTTTATCTGTCCAGACACGTCTTCACATGTTAAGCTGAGCCAATAGTGGTTTGTTTTTTTTTTTTCCCCCACACCTGTTTCAGGTATTCCTTGCACCAACCACACATTTAAGTGCAGGAATAGCATTTGCATTAGGAAACAGAATGCAAAGTGTGATGGGACTGTGGACTGTATTGATGGAAGTGATGAAAGCAGCTGCGGTAAGTCCTTCTCAAATGTTCATCTTTTTGAACTCTTTACAAAATAAAGCCTTTTGTTTCTTCCTGTTTTGGAGTGGGTGCAACTCATGCAGCGGGTATTGAGTCTTTATCCTGTCCCTTCAGTCATAGCGGGGTAATGACCGCCTATCAGTTTACCTCAGGTCTGGTTGCAGAATTCCCTAAGTTCTTGTGGGAGGGTGAGCTTACTATTATGGGGAGTCTTAGTGAGCTGTAATGCTTATTGTAGCTATGTTAAGGAGCAGGGGAGCAGGGTTAATTGCAGAGTGAACTTGGCTAGCTGGTAAGGCAGCATTTTTGTTGCCTGCAGCTGTGCCAGGTGCTTCTGTTGGAGTCAGACTGTATTTGGACTTCAAGAGTGGCACAGCTGCAATGAGATAAAAACCACAAACTTTTCATTTCTCTGTCTCTTCTGGACGGTGAAGACCCCAATATTTCATAGTGTCAAGCTAGGTTCTAGTCTCAAATCTTCCTAAAGTAACCTCTGACCAAACTTTCCAGTTTGTTTTGCTGTAAAGCAAAAACATGGTTGTTACTGCAATAGCAATAAAGTGGGGATAGGATGAGTTGCTGAAACCAAATATTACCAGTTTTTTTTGTCTGGTCCTCAGCTCTTTGCGGCATGCTACCTGTATGTCAAATCTGCCAGCACCTGCCTTGGATCCAGTAGGACATCTTAAAAGACTAGCTATATGCCTACTTGTGTTTGGAAACATGAAAGCTACTTTTTGGCTGAGTGCTGGGAAGTTCCCAGAAGCTTTAACACCTGAGTGTGGGACTAAAACTCCTGAGCAGAGGCTTTATGTACATGCAGTAGGCATGGGCACGAGGCCCTACAGAGGGGTCTTTTTCCATTGCTCCTCAAATTACAGCATGCTGCTTTTTGTGCTGACATGACTTCTTCACCTGTGAGTTAGTAATATACAACATTTTCAGACTTTCAGTTGTTTCCATGCAAATAACGATTGGACCACCTCATTTCTGAAATAATAACTTGTCAAACTCCACATATGTGGCTGCTACTATAAAGATTTTTTTTGTATCATTCACGCTGTTTTGGCAAGAAATAAGTATCTTGATGATGTTGAACTTCCTTCCTTCCTGATGGACTCCTTTCAGTTCAGGGCTGACTATTACAAAGAGATGAGGGATTGTCTATTTTTATTTATTCATTTTGATGCTTATTAAATCAATGGATCCTTTGACATCTCTGGCACAAGAAATATTTCAAGGCCAATTTCTGTGGCAGAGCTAGAAAAGAAACTTACTAAATTTCCCAGGCCAGTGTCTTTTTTTATGGAGTCAGCTCTTGTTTCAGGAATAGAGTAGCCAAATAGAGAAGTTTTCTGATTAGAACAGGGCAAGGAAATAGATTTTGAAACTTTTCAAAGTGCAAGATTCTTGCCCTGTGTGGGAAGCACACTTCCATTCCTGGGAATGGAGATTATAACCTGAAATATCCCTTGCAGATTGTGGCAGCAGCAAGAGCAGCAATCCCATCTCTCGGATTGTAGGCGGTACGAACACTGAGGAAGGTGAATGGCCCTGGCAGGTCAGCCTCCATTTTGTAGGAGCTGCTTACTGCGGGGCATCAGTGATATCAAAAGAATGGCTTGTGTCTGCAGCTCACTGCTTTCAAGGAAGCAAGTAAGCAGACTTCCCCCAACTCTGTCCCAAACATCATCAGCGTCCCCAAACACCCTTGGCTTCCAGGGTTTGAACCGCACTGAGGTTGGATGTGCCCTCATCTTTCACCTGCCCTACTGTTGGGGGTGTTTTGGGGTCCTTTGAAAACAGATGGCTTGTTTGTTTGCTCCCAACCAGGTTGGCTGACCCCAGAGCATGGCGTGCTCACCTGGGAATGCAAATGCAAGGCCGTGCAAAGTTTGTATCTGCAGTGAGACGGATCATTGTTCATGAATACTACAACAGCAGGAACTATGACTATGACATTGCGCTGCTGCAGCTGAGCAAACCGTGGCCGGACACAATGAGCCATGTCATCCAGCCGGTCTGTGTGCCTCCCTTTTCACACAAAATCCGTGGTGGTGACAAGTGCTGGATAACAGGTTGGGGCCAAAAGCAGGAAACAGGTGAGATTTATAGCTTCAATCGAGGTACTTTTGTTCCCAGGTAAAAAGCAGCCTTCACAGCTGCGGGTGTTTGCAAAGGACACCTGCTTTTGTTGCATGGCTGAGTTGTACAGAAAGTCATAATGTTTTGAATTTACCGTCCTGTGGAAGAGGTTCCTGAATGCACATACCTTCTTACGCTCAGGAAAATTGGCTGCTGGTCCTGTGGATCTGGAAGTCCTGTGTGCTCATGTTGTTAGCTAAGACTTGCAGGGAGCTATGCTTACTCCGAAATAACACAGTATTGTTTTTCCCTTCTGTTACTCTTGGAGGTGTATCAGCACACTTAAATGGACTCTTTGCTGCTTGCCACAGGAAGATGAAACTCCTAAGTCTTCCTCCTGCTTTCAGCCTCTGTAGGCTAAACAGCCCTGTGGCACCAACCCCAGTTGTGAGGCACCAGTTCCGTCTTGAGCGTGGATTGACATAATGACCATCTCATTGACAAAATGGCTCTCCCATCTCCTTGTCCTGAGCTAGTGAGAATGCTGGTATCTTCTGCCGCTCTTGTGGCCACTTTCCTGAAGTTCTTCCAGTATAACCATCGGTGTGATGGCTTCCCTCAGCATAAGTAATATAACCACCACCGCGCCAAGCCCCGGGTCTGCTGGCAGGCACAAGCCTGGCCCAGGCAGTTTGCCTGCATCTGTAGGGCTGCTCTGGTGCAGCCTCACATGCCCTCTCAGGGCTGCCGGCACCACGCTGCCCGGCCACCCGACCGCTCTCAGCAGAAAATAGGAGAGGCAAATGCTCAGTGTGAGGCAGAAACAGGTAGCTAACCTCCAGCATTTTGACTTGATGTTCACAGCCACAGTTGCCACCTGCCAAATTATGTTTAGCCTCTCTATAAATAGCTGCAAGAGAATATATGGTCGTGAATCAAGTGCAAACACCCTGCCAGGAAAGGATGGTGGTATGGATAAAGGACGGTGGTATGGATGTGTGGTGTGGTGCAGTGTCTCTCTTTGGCCTATTGGTTAGTCACCCATGTGTTGCGTCTCTTGCAACAGCCCCCCTTCGGCTGAGGTAGCACGGAGGCCCAACCCCCCGCCTCTGGGCCAATGAGCACTGACACCAATATGAGGATGCTACAAATGGCGTTTATTAATAGGTTGCATAGCAATATATACTCCGCTGCCTTTCGTTCCCGCCCATAAGCTATACGTCACGAGGGGTAGGAATACACATGTCAAAGGGGAGGCCCCTGTTCTTTCCGTTACATCACGTGATCTTCCGACCGCTATCCCCTACACCCATGCAATTTAACAGCTGACTATCTGAAAGATAAATGTGATGCCTCAAAAAGAAAAAAGGGATTTCTTTTCCCTGTTCCCCTCTTTTTCCTTCATTGGTTTACACAATTTGATTGCCAAATCAGTCTTTTAAGTATGTTTTAAGTATACTTTATTACCTAGCAGTTTTATCAAATTCTGAAACAAAGTTTCATGATGTGAACCGGCACTTGCATATTTGAAAATGTTGGTGAAGTTTCTTTGGTTATATCCAGATTTTGAGAGGATCAACTGGTGATATTATTGGAGCTGTTGTATTGAAAGGGGGGGACAATTCAGTTTAATTCTCTTTTTCCAGAAGTATGTCTTTTACAGAAAAGAGGTATTTTAGCAAAATTTTCAGACAGATGGCTAAATTTGAGATATGTCCAAGTTCTTTACGCTGCCCAAAGAGCAGTTTGCATTCTGTAACTCTGACTCATACTTGTAATTTTGGATCTAGCCCCTTCAGAGACACAACCATAATTGCAAATCGGTCTTGTGACGATCCAAATACCCTTGTAAATTCCAGAATACTTTTAAAAATAAAAAGAGAATGAACTGAGAAACCTTGAGACATTTTGCAAAAGGCATTAGAAAATACTTTTTGGCCAACCCCAGTGATTATGCCATTGTATCTGGTGTGGCCAAAGGACCAAGGTCACGTTGCATAAATACCTAACACTTAAGTGGTTTTCTGTGCTGTAGCAGTTAGTTGTTTGGAATCTGGAATAACCTGGAGGCCAACAGTATCTGTGGTTATTTTCTGAAGACTTCTTGTTTTCCCTTTGAATAGATGAGTAAAATGCTAAGCTCTGTTGAATCATCCTTCTTTCAATTTGTTTTTCAGATGATGAAGGTTCAGCAATTCTTCAGAAAGCAGAGGTAGAAATTATTGACCAAACATTATGTCATTCCACATATGGGATCATCACAGCTAGGATGTTTTGTGCTGGAGTAATGTCTGGGAAAAGAGATGGGTGCAAAGTATGTATCTTAGCACACCTTGCATAGGGTTTATCTTGTCTTTCATTGTTGCATGATGAGGTATAGGAACTGACTGGCAAACCACTTTGTGGTCCATATGCTTCAGTTCTGAAAAACAGTGATGTAAGAATTCTCTATCAGCAAACCTGTCATCTGGGTAGTTTCAGAGTTTTGCTGCTTTATGTATATGAATAACATCACTAAGTTTCAGTCGCAGGCCAAGGGCCGGTCAATTTGCAGGTCCAAATAACAAGTCGAAGTCAGGCAATCTGAGTCTCTCAGATGAGGAAAAACTTGAGAAACTAACTTGTCTCTTTTCAGGATCCCTCCCTCCCAACTTGGAACTATCTGATGAGATGCAGACAACTAGGCATAAATTTTCAAATGTATAATAAATCTGATCTGGAAATGCTGAAAGATAATAAGTGTGAAGTTCTGAATATACTTCTAGTGAATAGTAGTAAAACTATATATAGACACACAATATATAAAAATATATATCTTATATTATTTATGTTGTATAATATATGCTATATTATCTTATATAGAATTTATATAAGCTATATATATATTTACTACTAAACTAGTACTAAATTTACTGCTAAAATAATAGTAAAACTACTGTTTTTTTTTATGATGGAGATCTGGCATCTTCAATATGTTCTAGCTTTCATTGGTCTATATAAAAGTGAGAGAGACCACAGTGGCTCTTGGTTCAAGCAATGTCTGAGGGCTTTCTGAGGGAGTATAATGCACCAGCTGCTTTTTAGATATTAGTGAGACCACTGACTTTAAGCCTCATTTTCACTAACTGGAGAATTTGTTTCTCCAGTTATCTGTCTGGCCTCTCAAGATATAGCCAAGGAAAGGCATAATTTACAGGTTTTTTGGCTGCATTTCTGTAAGAACAAATGATGCGTGACTGTATCTGGCAGTTCTTAGAGCTGATCGAAATGTGGGATTTCTGTTTTGTGAAAAATGCTGGTGTTCCACTCCTCTTTTGTCCCAGGAATTAAAGAAAAATGTTGAAAATGTGACTCTCTAAATGGAAGATCTTAGTTGTCAAGGATGGAAAAAATTACCCTCTAAGTTAAATTGCCTCACAAAATTGTTAAAGATTTAAGATAATCTTGCTTTGAACAGTAGGTGGCTTTACCTAGATCATCTCCTGATGTTCCTGCCAACCTGCATATCCTAAGATCCTGTAAAGTTAAAGCAAATAGTTTGCTAGGTCTAACAATATATATGTCTAGAAGGAAGGCGCTTCTCTTGCAGAACATTTAGCTTTAACCAGCTCACCTTTGGCTTTTGGAAATCCTTTATTGCATTCAACGTTTTGGTAAAGATGAATTTGCTACTAGCTGTGTGTTTCAGAGAGGTTGTGTCTACAACAGAGGCTTACAAGAAAGTATAAGCTTGGTCTAAGAGATTTTCCTGAAACAATAGAACTTTTTCTTCCCCCCCCCCCCCCCCGCCCGC
>VZTL01039559.1:13232-24717 GCA_013400535.1 Scopus umbretta
TTTTTTGTCTTACTAATTGACGCCTTCTCCTCTCTTTCTCTAGGAAAGTCCGCATGTTCACTACTGCCCGTCCTACCGAGAAGGCTTGTGTCAGAAGTACTGTTTCTTCAAATGGATGAAGTTGTGTTTCTGGAGAAGACGGCTTCTAGGAATATTGCCTCTAGTTTCTTTAATAATTACAGTAATTGTGCTAGTCCTGCACTACTCATTCTGTAAGTCACTCCCCAGCATGGTCTGGATGGGATGGGTATTTTGCACCATGTGAATGATTAGTACAAAAAGCTCTGCGCTAAGCAGCTAAGCGGGCAATGTGTGTATAAAGGAGAATTTCCCTTCTCCTTAATGTCTTTGCTAAGGCAACAAAATGCATAATAATTAGCGGTTGATAGTTGCACAAGAGTGATGAACATATGTATTTTACCTCCAAATTTTTTGTCTCTGCTTGTGGATACCATCATTATTATAACCGTCATCTTTCCAAAGGACCTATAGGAATTAACTGTTTATCTTCTATTCACTTTTTCAAAACAGAATGGGTACCTAACTTATGTACGCTCCTTTCTAGATCTCAACTTAGTGCTGTTAAAATCATATCTCTCCAGAAGAATAGCACTGCAAAAAATGGAATTTTAATAATTAAAGCTTGCTAGTAGAAATGCCTGTCTGAATCTGTACCTCATCCCTCTCTTTTCCTTCTGAGCATTATTCTGTCAATGGGACTGACTCAGCACTCTGGCTATTATTGCATGTTTTTCTTAAGAACTAATGCCTACCAATGCCAAGGACAAATACGTACTTCTGCAACCCTCTTGATCTGGAGGTTTCTCTGTAATGTTATTAGGTGTGTAATTTTTTTATCCTTTTCTTTCTCAGCTCCACCTTTCTCCTTTGTTTATATTGGTGGAAGTGTAGAAATTCCTAATCTGACTTACACAAATGACCTCAATGATCCAAAGTCACAGAAATTCCTCCTGCAAGCAGAAGCAATCCAAAATTATGTAAGTTCCCACATAAATATAGCAATAATTTAAAGATATTTATTACAGAATCAGACTGGAAATGAGGAGAAGATGCCAGTTAGTCACAGGTTTTTTTTCCTTCAAAATAGTAAGTTTAAAGCTAACAGATGCCTCTGTGGTGTACGGCTTTAGGAATGTAGCTAGACAGCTGGGGCTGTGTGTGTCACAGTAAGGCCAAAATTTCCTAGATAATAAAACCCGGAGGTTTCAAGGTTATGGACAAATTATTCTTCTTAAAGGAATTAGCAGTGTGGTTTTTGTTTTGTCTTACTTTACTCAAAAATTTTTCCTTGTTACATTTTTCTCCTTAATATTTTTTAAAATTATTATTATAGCTCAAATTAATGCTTAACTTTTAGTTTTGTTTTCCCTTATACCCCACAACAATACTTGCTTTCTTGCACTTCTTATGCAAGTTCCTATTTGTGAGATCAATACTTTTTCCTGGGTACATGTGAACAGCAGTCTTAAACACAAAGCAATTCTCTGTTAGAGAGTATTTCCCAAAAGAGCTAATTTAGTGTCTCAAAGCTGCTTTGTGCACAGCCAATGCAAGTTGTTCATGTCCAGATTATATGCTGGAAATTTAAAGACTGAAACAAAAATATAGATGTATTCATAAAGGCTTCTTTTTCATGGCTAATTATCAAGAGTTATCTCAATGGTCTTGAAATATGATGTGACTTTAAAGTAATTTCTTCAGTGGAAATGAATCCACATTTATGATCCTTATTTAATATATTTTGTGAAAATGATGGATAGTGCTTGTACCATGGGAGGGGGGTGAGGAAGGGAAAAGGAAGAAATAAGAAAAATACTTTGTAGTGTAAGAGATTATATTGACATTAGAATGTAACAAGTTTTACATTTTGTTTTGCCATTATTTAACTGCCAGTTTGCAGAATCATATGAGTCGTCTTCCTTGGGAAAGTACTACTTGAAGTCTGTAGTGGCTGCTTTCAGGTAGGTTCTGTTCCAGCATGTGCTATAAATTTGAGATATTCATTTTGATTTGTCTTATCTTTTTTCTGTGCATTTTAGATTAATTATCTGGAAGAATACATGGATGTCTATAACAGGGAATGAAAAATGCAGAAATGTACTTAAGTATGTGAGCTAAGAGCTAAGTTAATAGTGTGATTTCTGTCTTGCCCTGTAGAATCAGTGAGAGAAATGAAGTCTGATTAAACGTGCCTTGGTTTACAGATTGCTTTGTAGACTATTCATCTATTTTAGATTTTTGAAATCACAGTTCAGCAGGGTTTTTGCTCTACCCCTTGTAGAATCTTACTTTGGTTTTGACTATTTAAATGAAGTTCCTTTTTAACTTCTCAAAACAAAACTTAAAGGTATAATTTTGGGCAGTGGACCCTACTTAAGCTCCTGGTGAGAAACGTAAATACATTGAGCAGATGGCTACTACTATCCTGACAGGCTTTGAAAACTTCTGAAAGGTCAGTCCACAGGACATTTTGAAACAGAGAGTGTGATGGTCTGTCCTTTGAATCACATAAGTAATTCTTTGTGTATGCACATATACGGATAATTTATTTTAACAAGAATTGTGTGAAATGTTGTATCAGCATATGGGTGTAAAATTATATTGTCACGCGGTGTGAGACTCAATTAAAAATACTAAGAAAAATGTGCCTAGAACTGTAATATGGTATTAAAAGTATATAATTATGCAGCAGGGTTGTTAACATCCAGTTCCGTAAAAAATATTGCAAGGATTTTCTGTGAGGTGTAGTTTTCAGCCTCAGTGTGTTAATGTTTAAGCAGCACATTTTTGCAGTATTTCTACGGTATAGAAAATGTAATTGTTAAACAAGACAGCTTTTTGCCACTACATTCAACTGGCTATGAAACTGTGTGAACCAAAAATGCAGACCAGTGGAAAGCATGTCCAAAACACTAATTATAGTGTATTTATGATGCATTTTTTTTTCCTCCACAGCGAAGGAGAGTCTGGACTTCGCGCTTACTACTGGAATACATTCTGGGCACCACAAGATATGGTTGCTTCTCTCAAAAAATTAATCCCAGTGGAACAAAAAGAAATCTGTAGTAAACAAGCAGCTCACAAGTTCAGTTCTTCTGGGGAGGAAGATTTTGATCTCGTTACAGTGGAGATTTTTGGTAACAATGTACCTGTCATTTAATACCTATTCTGTCTATCTTCCTTTCTGCAGTTTGTGTATTTGGCTTGCATAGCTGATCGTTATTAAATTTCAGTTTCAGATTCCACAGAATATGATGTGATGCTAAAATCAGGTAATTATTCTTCAATCCCAACTAATGTCACTTTGGGGAAAAATAAAACCATGTAACATAAAAATGGCAGTCTCCCATTTATTCTTATATCTGTAGGGCCTACAAACTAAACTAGACTAAGGACCTCCCTGGCCTGTGCTTCAAATAAAGGCAAGATGAAAATGCCTTACAGCTCTTATTCTGATGTTCTGCCTAGAATGGTTGACATTTAGTTGTTCCCACTCAATTGCAATGACCCGTGGTTCCTTTTCTTGGCATCTTTTAAAAAGCTACTATATAAAATTATACAGAATTTATTTGCCTTGTGACTAGATAATTTTGATTATTTATAGTTAGTGATCAGTCAAATACCATAAAGCTTTAATTCCCTTTGCCTGGTTTCTCCATATCAAGCAGACCTCAAGATTGGCTTTGTATTCTTAGTGTTCTCATTGCATGGAGAGGGGTGAAGAGAAAATGGCAAAAGTCCCCTCCTGCTTGCTAAGTGTATGATGAATCGATGGTGGTGAGGTGTTGTTCTTCCTTGGCCGGAGCAGGGGGAGAAGGTGCTTCCTTCAGCCTGGAAGGGAACAGGGAAGAGAACTGTAAAAGTAAGGGAAGGGGAAATTCGAGTAGTCAAGAGGTGCAGGTAGGCAATTGTTGCCACCTGTTCTGAAATTTTACCCAATAACTTAATTGATCTTTCAACTTAACAGTTTTTCAGCCACTGATCTAACTTCTTTTGTATAGCAGTATCCTTTGACCTGTATGCCAAGCCAGGCAACGACAAGACTCTAACTCTGATGAATCCCAAAAAGTCTTTTTATCAATGGAGGTTGCGAGTTCCTTCTAACTATGTGGTGAGACTGGTAGTTATCACTTTGCATGGTGTCACTCCAGAGAGCTGTGCATCACACCACTTATCAGCATATGATTTCCTTCTTCCTCTGCAGAACAAGATCATTACAAGGTATGATACTACAGAACAAAGATGTTTTATTGAGGGGTACAGAAACTCTCTGAAACTGTCACATTTTCAAAATGATAGCGAAAAGGCTTCCAAAATATATGACTCCAAATACAACTTATTTAAAAATCTTGTATAAGACTATAAAAAAATTTTCCATATTATTCCCCCCAATGAATTATAAATTCATGTGGGTTTTATTCTGCATTATGACTAATTTTTACTGGTTTCAATTTCATGCAGTTACTGTCACAACTCAAAAAATACAGACTTTACATTTTTTTAGAGTATTTTATTCTATTACTTTTAGAAAACACACATGTTATAGCAGTCCAGTCACAGGACCCCTGTTTATAAAAGGGGTGTTGTGTCTATAGAAGGCGCCATCTGCAGAGTCACTCTGTAGTTCATTTGCTTAAGTGAGGTCAGATGATCTTGTAACCTTCAGTGGCCACACTGCTCCCACTTTTCAGAGTCGAATTTTGTGTATGGACAAGTTATCCACCATGATCCTGTCTTCATTAACAAAATAAATAAGCAAGTTTCAGAACCTGAGGATGGATGGGTTTAAGGGGGGAATTTTTTTTTTTAAGAACTTTTAGGAAGAGGCTAGCTGAACATGCAAATTCAGTTAGCAGTGTCTGAAACACACTTATTTAGTAGAGCTTTAACTTACTTGAAATGAGTAGGTAGTCCTCTCAGGAGGCTGCATTAACAGACTTTTGTCTCTATCCTTATGCAACAAGAGCTTGCTGTCGTTGGCAGACTGTCAGAGAGCCAGGCATGGAGTGAGCACAGAGTTTTTGTAAGGAGTTAGTCTCAGATCATAGTATAGCATGGAGAATCCCCTTCCTGATGCCAGGCTGCATCTGCTCTGCTGTTGACTGTGGGTTATTG
This sequence comes from Scopus umbretta, assembly GCA_013400535.1. Classification (NCBI taxonomy): domain Eukaryota; kingdom Metazoa; phylum Chordata; class Aves; order Pelecaniformes; family Scopidae; genus Scopus; species Scopus umbretta. The sequence continues at coordinate 18,369 of VZTL01039559.1, forward strand.
CTGGAACTGTTACTCCATTGTGCATAATTAGCAATGGCTCAGCGTTTTAGGAACCAGAAGCATAGTCAGTCATGTGCATGAAAGTACCTGGAAGCTAACAAAACCGACACAGGTGTATGATGTAGCATGTTCAGAGAATATTGATGCAGTAAGCTATAAGATGGAAAGTTCAAGAATGTGCATTGATGTCTGTCTATCAAAGAACTGGAACAGAATTTGGAGACTGAAATGATGTTAAAAGCCCTATGGTACCTCCAAAAATGTCGACTTTTTTGGTTACTTTTATTGCCAGCCCAGCAAATGTGTTTTGCATATGCATGTTATTTTTCTACTTAAGCTAAAAGCAGCTAGTCACATACTTAGGACAGATGCAGCGGAAATAATAATAATAATATCTCCAATATCCATCAGAGCCAGGAATTATTGTATTATAGCCATTATTCCCCGATGTCCAATTTTAGGATCGTACACAGTGACTGAGAAGATTCTCATCAGTTTCTGTAAATTGCAGTAATACAGCTGTTCAGTGACAAATACTAAAGAGTGGGTGAGCTGAGATTGTGAGATGTACTGTAAAAGTAGGTGTCTCGTGGACAACTCTCCTCATATGTACTTTCCTTGCTTTTCTAATGATACTGTGACAAAAGGTACAGCTAGAAGATCAAGATGCTGAAAGATTTCCATGTGGCAGTGGGGAGGGGACTCAAATTGTTCATTTTATAAAGGATTTGACAGGTATTATGATAAAAAGGATTTAATCATGTCTGCAAAAGAGAAGCAAATCACAGATCTGTTATCTAGTGTCTCACATGAAATGGGAGCAGGGAATAGCCTGCTAAAAGCAGAAGAGGACTACTTTGAGTTTAAGGTTCAAAAAATTTATTTTAACGCTGCCACTCTGGATCACAGTGACAAGTCAAAGAACTTGATGCAGGGGTGTGATGGAAATATTATCTTACTGTGAGGTGTGATCTTAATTGTTTTAATTTGCTGTGCATAGAAAAAGAGACAGCTGTTAGAAATTTTTCACATGTAGATTTGTAAATTAATGAAAAGAAATCTAAAATATGCTGTGGAAGCATGGAAGAAATATGAGTGAATTTACAGATGCAAGAAATAGCATATCAAATTACAAGTGACAGTAAGTATTCAAGCTTCAGGATACAAATTAACTCATCGTTATTTAAATAAAAGAACGATAAGAAGAAACAGTTGCTGTGCATGGGACTCCACATCTTGTGTGTCAGCTTTTGTGACATGAAACCAAACTGAATAGATTGGAAGTGCTTTGGGCTTGTTATCTGTTGTGTAGGTGCTGCACAACGCTGCTACACTGGCACTTCTCACCTTTTCAGGTACTCGGTACCACTGTTGTTACAGAAGTAACGTAATCTGGCACTGCCTTTCTGATGCTTCTACAGGTCTGAAAACTCCAGGACACCTGTTAGGCAAGAATATCTGTGATGTTCACCCTGAGTGACTCGCCCTCAGTGCTGGGAAACTAGCATCTCATGTAGTATCAGTTGAGTGGAACAACAAAAGGGAAGTGGTAGCTAGGGGCACACTTCTGAAACACAGATGACCAAAGCAGTGTTACTTCTGCTCAGTTTATCAGCAAAGATGACTGGAATGTGGGAATTTTTTTTTCTTAATGCAGTTTTTGTAATATTTCAGATGGTGTGGACCTGGGGCCTGGACTCCTCCTGTTGTACGGTTAACTTCATCAAGTAATGTAATGTTGCTTACCTTCTCACTGGACCAAAGAGAAGAAAGCAACATATTAAAAGCTCATTTTCAAGCCATTCCTAAAATCAGTAAGTGATTAATAGAAAGAACCATCTGATGAAAGCACACTTATTTCTCTTGTTGCCTCTAAAAAAGTTGATATTGCCTGAACATATATGGGGGGGAGGGAATGTTGGCATATAAGTCAGGAAACTGTCATTCCGATCCCCTTTTAAAAAAAAAAAAAAAAAGGCTGTGAACTGAATAAAGAATAGAGATATAATTTGGTCTGGGAGATTTTTTGTCTTCCTGCTTACTACCCAAGCCATCTTTCCCAGCGGGTGACACTGAGCAATGATAACAGAGCAGACAGCCAGATGGCACTACAGGCACTGTGTCTAGCCAAAGCTAGTTAGCCCCAGTGGCCAAGCAGCACTTCTATCAGTTTTGGCAATCTGTCCCCAGCTCAGGGAATGTGTGTTTAATGAAAACGGAAAACAAGAGCAAACACTTTCTTCTAATATGTCTTTGATCCTTTTCTGAAAGCACTGTTCAGTGTGGTTAACTGCATAAGAAAAGTCTGTTCTAAAGACCCAAGGAGTATATTCCAAATCTATGGACTATTATGAATTCTGCAGGAGTTCTGTGTGATTGTGAAATATTTTGAATAACGATAAACTGTAGTGTTTTACAGGAGACATAGGGGCTTCGCAAGTGAAAGTTTAGCCTCAGTTATTTGGTAAGGTCTAAGTGAAAGAATTTTGACAATTGAGCATGTGACAATTTTTTAACCTGTGGAATAAATCATAGGGGATAGCATGTGGATAAATGTCTCCAAAGCTTACACATTTCAGCTTATGTCTCTGTGAATGCTGCTTAGGCAAAATACTGATCCCATGAATATTATAAATTAGAATTGCTTCATTGTTCTGAAGATGGGCACCCCAAATGATGTATAGCCCCGGCTTTGCCACAAAATTTTGCTATTTTCAAAATTGCCTTAACTTCTATTACATTCATGTTTGCATTTACTATGTTACCTAAAAGAAATCAAAAGCACTAAGGACTGCATATCTAGGAGTGTTCTTGGTAGAAAATGAAACCTCAAAGATATTGCTCAAATGTGGCATGAATTTCCAGACAGAGAACTGACACACAAACTTCATGGTTTACATAAAGTTAGTCAGAGATTTCACTTCATTGGGCTAATTGGGTTTTAAGTTTTTATGTCTGCAGAAAAGTCAGAAGTAAATTGGAAGGGGGACGTCTGTTGTGTCTGCATTTAATTGCTTCTTCCACTTACCACGAAAGAACGTTTTTAAAAAAACTCCAGTCGGAGGTGTTTTGCGCTTATCCTTAAGTGTAATTTGATCCAAAAATAAGAGAAATTCAGAGTGATGGGGAAGTGGAAGTTGCATGATTTTCTGTTAATACAGGCAAAATCTGAGTTTAATACTGTCACAACCCATTCTTTTAACTCTGTACATAGCAAAGGTTCCTAGCAAGTGAACTAGGCTCTGTACTTTAGCCTAGCTGGGATACTTGTGTTCCTTGCTGTTATATTTCTCTCTCAGTGTGCGGTGGTCACTATATTTCCTGGAATGGGACGCTGAGTTCCCCTTATTACCCAAGTTACTACCCACCAAACATTGACTGCAGCTGGATCATCAGGGTAAGTACTGGGGAACTCTTCTGAGTAGTGATGACTTTGCTTTATGTGATATAGATGTAAAATTGGGAGAAATGGCTTTCAATGTGGGTGAAATGAAAACATACTAAGACCACTGCACCTGCCTATGTCTCAGGCACCCATTTCTTTCCTGTCCTATGTACAGGAACACGTGACAGTACAAACATAACATGAACCCCGGATACAGTGCTTTGTGCTGGCTGCGGGAAGGCTTACACTCATTCATCTGGCACAGTCTGGCCAAAGTTGGGTCTAAAAGACTTCTATACGTGTTTAAAATAACAACGCTTTTTGTTTCTTCAAAGGTGCTTATTTGTATCTTAAAAAATGCAGTATTTTCAGTCTGATAATAAGTAAAACAGGATTTACCATCTTAGAAGCACAGGCCTTTTCATTTTGTGCACATATGTGTCAGGCTACTTCCTGCACTTTGGTCACCACGACCCCATGCAACACTAGAGGCTTGGGGAAGAGTGGCTGGAAAGCTGCCCAGCAGAAAAGGACTTGGGGGCTGCTGGTTGATGGCTGGCTGAACATGAGCCAGCAGTGTGCCCAGGTGGCCAAGAAGGCCAACAGCATCCTGGCTTGTGTCAGGAATAGTGTGGACAGCAGGAGTAGGGAAGTGATCGTGCCCCTGTACTCGGCACTGGTGAGGCCGCACCTCGAATACTGTGTTCAGTTTTGGGCCCCTCACTACAAGAAGGACATTGAGGTACTGGAGCGTGTCCAGAGAAGAGCAAAAAAGTTAGTGAAGGGTCTGGAGAACAAGCCTTACGAGGAGCAGCTGAGGGAACTGGGGTTGTTTAGTCTGGAGAAGAGGAGGCTGAGGGGAGACCTTATTGCTCTCTACAACTTCCTGAAAGGAGGGTGCAGTGAGGAGGGTGTTGGTTTCTTCACCCAAGTAACTAGCGACAGGACGAGGGGTAATGGCCTCAAAGTTGTGCCAGGGGAGGTTTAGACTGGATATTAGCAAAAACGTCTTTACTGAAAGAGTTGTCAATCATTGGAACAGACTGCCCAGGGAAGTGGTGGAGTCCCCATCCCTGGAGGTGTGCAAAAAACGTGTGGATGTGACACTGAGAGACATGGTTTAGTAGGCATGGTGGTGTTGGGTTGATGGTTGGGCTAGATGATCTCAGAGGTCTTTTCCAACCTTTATGATTCTATGATTCTATGATATTTATCCTTTGATTTTTAGGCACCATTGCCTGGCTACAAGCTCTCATTAAAAATCCTCATAATACAAATTCAAGAGAAGTCTCCAGGGTCCAGTAAATGTGATAAAGACTGGTTAGAAATTGATGGGGTTAGGTGAGTAAATACACTATTTTTGGACATATTAACTTGCACTTTGATGTTCTGCACAACACACTGTACTTAAGAAAAAACTTCTCACCACTCCCAGGGCAGAAAGATACCTTTCAACAAGAATAGGCATGCTTCCACTGAATTTTGGCAGAATAATGCTCTTAATCCTGCCCTCGTAGCAAACATTTGTTATCATGTTAATTTAAGCATCCTGCTTTTTCCTACAGTGTCAGGCACTTAGGTTGTTGTTCTCCTTAACTGCAATGACACAGAAAACTACAGGATGTTATGCAGCTGCAGTTGAACTGTAAATTCCTGGCAATGGCCTTGACATGGGTGAAGAGCTTGTGTCATCTGAAGTTTCATTTTCTATACCACTTATTCTTCAGTGAATGTAATTGTTGTCTGTAAGAAGACAAACTGCAACGTATGTACTTTAAAAAAAAAAAACCCACACCAAAAGAAATTAAAAAAAAAACAAAAACAAAAAAACACCCAAAACAAAACAGTATTCAGAATGATTTGTCTCTTGGAAGGAGTCTACTGAAACCAGCAACAGCTGTTGGATTTGGCCATGAGAGTCCACTACTGGATTTGTAGCCTTTTAGGTTTGCAAACCCAAATGGGAAATCTGAAATCAGGCATGGTTAGAAGCTGTTTGTAAGGTAGATTCTGACACTAATCACCTTGCTGTATTTTGTTTCAAAGTCCGCTAGTCCCAGAAAAGTTGTGGAGTGGAAGGCATTTGTAAATAGACTTTCTAATACTTTTGTTGGGCTGTTTTAACGCTTAAAAAATAGCTGATCTTTATTGTATCGCTTTAAAGATTTTTGGCATGTGAACCTTGAAGTAAGTGGAGAATTAGCTGGATGGTAATGGTCAGTTTGATTAGAAATTACTTATTCTCACTTTTGCCTTGCTAGATACTGTAAAGGTCTTTCAGAAAACAACAGAAACAGAGAATACGGCTATTCTGTCGCAATCAACTTCCATTCTGATGAACTGGTCACCCACAGAGGGTTTTATATTGAATACAAAGCCTTCAGTCACACAGATCGTAAGTGAATAAGCATGCACTTCAGTTTTTAAGGACAAACTTTCGAGAAACCATGCTTGACAGACCAACCGCATACAAATTGACCTGCCTTTTTTTCTTAACCTCATTGCAAGAGAGAAATGTTTAAAATGTTATTATGTATTTAACTGAACAAATGGATGTACAAAATTAGATAGATGCTTTTAGAAGGTAGTATTTATTTTCTAACTTTTAACAACACTTCTGTAAAATGAGAAATAAAAGTAAAATTTCCCAATTTCTGTAGATCTGATTATTTGGCATTTTTCTAACATCTTAAACATGAAAATAATATGCTAAGAGAGGCTCTTAGCATGACTCTTCTGCCAACAGGAGTTAACAATGAATAGTCAGTCTTTTCTTTAAAATCGCAACTCAGTGTTCTCTGGATCAGCTTCCAGGTTTAGACAAACTATTTAAGCTTTCACTGAGAGTCAATGAAGACCCCTTGCTAGCAGGTGTTGCAGAAATATGACTGGGTTTCCTACAGACCCTTCCTGACTCCCCAGTCTCTGTACTTCTGGAGCAGTGTTAGGCTTTTTTTTTTTTTT
>VZTL01039560.1:0-21227 GCA_013400535.1 Scopus umbretta
TTTTTTTTTTTTTTAAGCTTGATGCGAAACTGTCAGGACAAACACTGGTTCCCAGGCCTGCGGTGCCTGTGTCCCTCTACTCCACGGGCACAACTGCTCCACTCCAAGCCCACGTGTCGTAGCATCGGGGATTCCTGTGCCGAGCTGCGCAGTGTGGAGCTGTCTGCCAGTTCCCTAATAACCCTGAAAACAGGAAAGCTGAGGTGTAAACAGTACAAAGAGGGTCTGAAACACAAGGAGAAACTGAGAAACAGGCCACCATTTTGCAAAGTATCTAGAGGTTTATTTTCTTTAACATATGAGCAATCTTTTTCTTTGTAATCTCATGTCGGTAGGAATATTTTTTTGTCAATTGTAGGCTGCTGCCTATATTCCCCAAGCAGAATTGTTTTCTTCCTTCCAATAGCTTTATACTTAAAAAATATGTTATTTGGAAGCAACTGATGTGATCCAGCAAAGTGTGCTATTAAAATCATTTGAGTCTTACAGTAATCAGACTATAAAACAGAACTCAGTATACCCATAAGTCCCAGTTGTTCTCTTTAACACACTTCCCTGGTTTTCTGTGTCATTCAGTCGTTCTACAGGTGCCATGAAAAATTACTAAATTATTATCCATCACTATATTATGCACTTTCTGAAATAGTAAATGAGAACAGCAAGGATCTTCATCCATCAGTTACGTTTATTCATTTTAAGTGCTCAGGGAAAATCTGGAAAGCAATCAGGCCAGATCTTTTAGAACTGGCAGGGAAAAAAACATCAGGCATGAGTTTTAAATTGTGATCTGCCATGCTCTTCCAGGTGTATAAATGTTCACGTTAAAGTGGCTTTTACATAAAGAGTTAAATATACCTACACATTTAGTTTTAAAATGTGACCTCGTGCACTAGTGATTTTTCCCTTCTGTGTTCTATTTGGCACTATTATTAATGCAGGAAAATCAGTAACATTAGTCATCTTAAAAGGGTTATTACTCAAGATGATTTAAATTGTGAAAATGTCAGTGGTGCTTGCATGCGCCCTGCTAGAGATGCCATGATTTACACTCTCTGACACCGCTCTGCTGCCGAGAAGAGCCACGAAAAAGTAATGGCTTGTACTTTGTACTGATCAGAATTCAGGACGTGGCATCAGCAGTAACGTGCCTTAAATGTCCCAGGATTTGCCAAGGTTTCGTGGGGCACGTCTCAGGGATGCAGCTGGCTGGCCGCCTGCTGATGGAAATCCTAGGGTTGTGATGCATGCGGATGGAAAGATTTTCGAGAGTAAAGCAGCGTTTCAGAAAGTGTAGGATTTTGTGTATCTCGGTGGGTTAGGTCATTTTTAAAAATGTGGAGCTAGACGAGATGCATCAGGAATAATTGGCCTGCTTTCCAACGAGTAACTCAACAGATCTCTTCTGAATGGCCTCTTCATCTAACAGACAATAAAAAACCTCTTGCTGTTGTTTTTTTTCTGTTTGTACCTATCATGACGACTGCTCTTTATTCTGCGTATCTTCAGCTCTAATGTTTTTATGATATTGATAAATAATATTCTAGCATAAATACAATCTCATTAATAGATCATGTTTTTCCCTTAAATTCTGCTTGTGTACGCTTATGCTTAGCGTGCCTTTATAAATTGCCCCCAAGGAGCGCAGTAAGGGATGCCCACTGAGCTCATCAGCTCTCCCGTTCTGCCCGGTCGTCTGTCGTGGTCGGTAACCACCATCCAGACCACGCAGCGCAGCGCCTGAACGCTCAGCGCCCCCTCCATTAAACGGCGTTGCTTGGCCCAGCTCTAACAACATTTTAGTTAAGCCTGGTTTGAGACAGCCGCTGGTCCCGGGGATTGCAGGGGTGTTGAAGTTTGAGAGGAGGTCCGGGCGCGTGTTGCGGGTGGTGACCCTCCCCAGAAGCCCGCGGGCACGGCGGGTCACCCCTGGGTGTCTCTGCAGATGAACACCTCTCTGCTGGGGAGCATCGGCATGCTGAACTCGGCGCCCCAGCTCCGCTGCATCAAAACCTACCACGTGCCCCCCGTCCAGCCGGCCTCGCCGGGCTCCCACAACGCCCTCAGGCTGGCACGGCTCATCTGGACCTCCAACCGCAACGTCATCCTCATGGCTCACGACGGCAAGGAGCATCGCTTCATGGTCTAGGGTAAATCCCCCGCGCTAGAAACCCATTTCTGTTTCAAAGTTCCTCGTAGTTCTCCTCCTCTCTGTCTCTGTGCTCCTTGCTCCTGACACGGAATGCCCACACCAGTGCCTGCAGACCACCGGTGGGCTCCTGCCCGGCTCTGCGGGGCGGCTGCGCTGACACCAGCTGGTTTTCCCTTGCAGCCGGGAGGAGGAAGGTGGCGGCGCTGGGGAAGCGTGCTCCTTGCGTGGTGCAGCAGACGTGGGGGATCAATAACACTGTGATGGCGCTCCTCGGTCGGGTCCGCAGCGGCAGGAATCAAACCAGGCTTTGCAGCCGGCTGAACCCGGCCCTTCCTCGCTGGATGTCGAGTTCACGCGGCAGCCCTCATTAAACACGTTTTTCCTTTGGAGACTCTCGCGGAATCTCAGTGTTTACCAAAAAGGCTCGTGTTTACATGTACTTTCTCCTAGTGACCACTGAATGATGGCGGGTGATGCATCTTAGAGCTAGGCACTGGGGTTTCTTAATGAGGGGCTCATTGCCTCGGGATGGGGAGGGGTTGAGTTTCGGGGGGGTGGATGGCCTGTGTTCTGATCTGAAGGGGATGTTTCCTCATACACAGTCTCAGTTTTCAAGAGAATTGGAAGTGCTGCTGTGCCCAGTCACTGTTTGCTGTAGTCTGGAAAAAAGAATAATAGTCCACATGTAAATAAATTTAAAAAAAAAAGTCTCTAAGATGGAATAGCAAACTTGAAAAAAGGAGTATTTATATATAAAGGTGTTTTTTTGCTACCAATGCAGGTATTTATTTAAAAAACAAAAAAAAAAAAGACAAAAAGCTTTTTCTTCCTAAAGCCGCTGCCATTTGTGCTGGGAGGTGCAGGGCAGCGAGACCGTGCACCCACGCCATGCCACCCTGCGCTTGCGTCTCGGCCGCGGCTCCCGCGGTGGCTTCACCGGGGGTCCGGAGGGGAAGGACACGGGCTCTGGAGGGAGGCAGCACAAATGGCATCGGTGGGGAGCAATTCTGGCTGGAAAAATGATGAAAAGTATGTAGAAGGTAAGTTATTTGAATGGATATATTGAAACATTTTCTTCAGTAGGAATATTCCTGTGTAACATTAGCTGTGACTGTGTTTCCCTCTTCTTACATATCTAATTTTGTGAAATATTTAATAGTGTGAAAGTATGCTGGTTTATGCTCACAGTAAAGAAAAAAATCTATAAAATACTATTTTATTTAAACATATTGATGTATATGTTTGTATAGCTTTTTCTTTGCCATTTTTGTCTGAAAAGCTCACAGAACTAAGAAGGCTGTCTTTATGTAATAAAGTAAAAATGGTACTTATAGAATCTTCCCTTCCCCAGAAAGGAATAAATGAAGTTTTAAAATGGCTTCTAAACATAAAAAGCCTTGGTTTTGGGGGGTTTTTCTAGGTGATCTGTGTAGTACACTGTACATGAAAGTGAGATTTACAGTCCAGAAGCTACATATCTGTTTGCTGTTTTAAAATAACTTTAAAAAATATAAAAAGTAAGAAAATAAGACCATTAGGAATGTTTAATACAAACTGCCGTAAAGTTCAATCTCTTCTCTGGCGGGAATGTAGTGTATAGTGGAGAACTCTGTAGTAGAATATCAGGGTCTTTTCTAAGTGAACTAATGCAACATGCATGTACATTGTGTTTGTACAGGTAAATATGTAACCTTGGCGATTAAAAAAAAAAACCAAAACCCAAAAAAGAGGCGAGCTAACAGAGATGTTTCACCCGTAGAATGCAGTGCTGTCATTTTCAGCGTAGGCTTATGAGGAGAGCGCTCAGGTAAGCGTTCTCCCGCTGGTATCCCAGGATCCTGTCCGTTAGGTTACAGTAGATATCACGTGTATATATGTATGTGTTTACTTTCAAAACAAAATGCAGCCCCAGTCGGAATGTGGACCATGCCCCTGCGGTGATTTCCTTTGTGGTATAGTGAACAAACATCTTGAGTTATATATGCATTAAAATGTTTGTTTTAAGCTAGAAGTGCAATGGGTTTTCTCAAACGCGGGCGAGAGCTGGTAATTTTCCTCACAGCCCTAAAAGTCAGTTCATGTCGCAGGAGCCGTCGCCTTAGCAGTGAGAGGTTGGCTTGCTGAGGAGTCGGTATCCCCGAAATGTCTCTGGGTGGTGCGGGGGCCGGTCTGCCCCGCGTCCCCGGCCATCGGGCCGGCGTGGCCCCCGACGCAGATACCTTCCCATCTAACAGGCGCGCGCTCGTTAAACCCAGCCCTCCGCTTCGGTGGCGCTGCTAAGCCCAGTCCTGAACCTGTGCCCGGCCTCGCGCTCTCAGCACTGCAGTGAAATGTGTATTGTCATTCCAGTGTAAGCTTTTAGTGCTTTATTGATTTGTTAGTACTGTATTTGGACTTGTCCTTGTAAATGTAGAGACGTATGTGGCTTCATTGGCAGTTTACAAGCAAAAGATGACATGATGAGACACCTGTATGAAAATGTTGTGATGATTGAAGTCACCATGTATGGGGAGCGGTTCAAGTGTCTGCCTCTCCAGCAGCTTCTTGACGCATCCACTCCCCATCCTCTGTATGTATTAAACCTCCCGGTGTAAATATGCTTGTGAAATAAAACTGAATTGTACCGAGGAGTGTTGGTTTCCTGGCATCAGCCTGGTGGTGTGTAAATAATTTTCTGCTGCTGATTTACTGGCCAGCAATCAGAATTCTTTTCACCATCTGAGAAACTTCTTCGTTTTTGTCTGAAAATCAGCATGAACGAGAGCGGGCTGCCTCGCCGTCCGAGCAGGCGGGGGGTCGCGGTGAAGGGACTTCAGCTTTCATTACAAACGACGAAGGTAGGAGGATGCTGAGAATAAAGTTCTCTCAACTCCCAAAACACCGTGTCCAAGCAAACAAGGGGATATTAATATTCCAGAATTCACCGACACCGACGTGTGCCAGGTGATGCTCTTTCCTTGTCCTCTGGTTTGCATGCCCCCAAAGAAAGTAATTAAAATAAATTCAGCACTGAGACGTTTCGGAGGTGGCGTACAGGATTACCAAGCATACTTCGTGCAACGTCGTGTTTGCGTCGGAATGCGCGGTAGGCGCTCGTTTCGAGAACGGCAGCCGCGTTTGCCTGCAGAGGAAGCCACGGTGCCGCACGGCTCGCAGCGGGGCCCGGGGTGAGCCTGCACGGCGCAAAATGAAACACCCGCAAAGGAATTGTGCGAATCCGCAGGTGCTGGGGTGCGCGAATGTGCGAAAACGTCAGTGGCTCCGGCGTTCCCTCGCAGGTGAAGCGCGCTGGCAGCGGCGCGGTGGGCGATCCGGGGCGGGCAGGGCACGGCGGTGCAGGAGGCGCAGCCAGGCAGCGCCGGGGCAGCTCTCGCCTCTCCCCTCCTCGGCTGACAGGCAGAGCTGAGCCTTGAAAAATCAATACTTGGGAGCCAGGAGGGAAATATTTCCAACCTCTAACTAGAGAATGTATTTTGACAAGGCCAAGATAATCCAGGCTGCACAGGAGAAAGAGAAAAGAAGACTCATTTTTAAAGCTTGACACTTCAAGGTGTTTTTGTGCAATGGTTTAGAGAGAGCATCGATACGTACAAATACCAAAGGTCAAAAAGCAAAGCCGGAAGAATTTCAAAATTCAGATGCGCTGGCTGCGCTGTTTACTTCGCAAAATATAAACGGTTTGATTTGTGTAGAGAGATGGTCAAATGTAGCGAGCTCGGTGTTCGCTGCCGTCTCCTCATTTAACAGAAATGAAAACACACTAAAGCCTAGATGATACCTTAAGCAATTTACCTATGAAAAGTATGTGCCTATTTCCTGCTATATATCTGCATTCAGGGACATTAATTGTTTTTGATTTGGCATGATTGCATTTTGATGCAAAAAGATCAATATTTTTTTCATTTATGCAGCATCATTTTTTAGATAATTAAATATCTGGCTCTGTACTCTGGCACTACATGAAGTGCTCAAAAGCGCCGCGGCCCTTCTTCCGCTCCTCGACCAAGGTTTCGTTGCACCGAGCACCTGCGATTTCTGCCGGGTGAGTTAGGTCCGACCGAGCTGTCTGCTGCCACCGCGGAGCCGCGGCAGTGCCCGCGCTGCTGCCCGCGCTGCCGGCGTTTCTGCGGNGCGAAGTGGGCGAGCGGGGCGGCCGTGGCGCCTGCCGCTCTGGGCAGGGTGTGGGCGAGGGGCGCGATGGAGAGGGGGTCGCCCTCCGTGGCTTTACGCCGCCCTGGCTGCGAATGTCCGTCCCCGTCCTGGTGCTGGACGCAAAGCCACGCTCTTGGCCGAGGGGCGTAAAAACACGTCACGGCTAATTCCGCGTGAGGAGCGCAGTGCGGAGTAGCGCGAATGATTGGGACGGTGCGCTGGATTCGTTTAATACTGATCCAAGTAACGAAACCGCCCTGAAGTGTCGCGTAGAGGTGAGCAGCGTCCTGTATAACCTTGGGAGGAGGTGACACCCACGCCACGGCTGGGAACGTGAAGGACCGACCGGGATGTTTGTGGCAGCAGCGAGGAGCTCGCGGCCAAAGGTAAGGCAGGGCAGGGGCGCGGGTGTGAGGGGCGGGAGCAGAAGCGGCCATGTTGCGTGTCGGAGCCGGAGGAGGTGTAGCACCGGGGGCCGAAGGGGACGTCGGTGGTGGGGGGGCAGCTGTACCAGCGTTGGAAGGTGCTGGGGAGCGGCTGGGCGGCGCGTGGGGGACGGACTGATGGACAGCTCCTGGCAAGGAGGAGCGGAGGCAGAGGGGCAGATGTGATCAAATGGGAGGGCGCTCCCTTCTCCGGCTTGAAAGAGCATGCATTAAGGCTGAGGGAAACAAGCCAACCTGAGAGAAGGTGATTGAGATACGGAGCGATGGACTTGTGCATTATTAATTGCATATGCGCGATTGTCTCCGAACTGTCACACAATATTCTGCCTGAACTGCTGCAATGGAGATTGTCTGTCCGCTAATTAGCATTATTTGGAGTTAGATACTGGAAATGAGAGGTCACTTGAGATTTATAGGAGGAAAAAAAAAAATAAATCTAGAAAAATTGCACCAGGGACTTCAAATTTGCTGCTTTCAGTTGCATAAAACATGAGGGAGGGCTCCACTGCTTTCCCACACCACGACTCCTCGCCCAGGGGCTGGCGGGGGACGTGCCGGGCCACGAAGGGGCTCTGCCGGCACCGTGTTCGTGCCTCGTCCGGGGGAGCGGGCAGCTGGTGCGGAGGAGCCCCGTCCCGCCGGCAGTGCTGCTGCCGACCGCAGCAGGAGCCAGGTCGCATTCGAAGCATGCCTGTGCGTTTGGTTGATGGCCTCCTCAAAATATGTCAATCGTGCCTAAAGCCAAAGCTATTTGAAAATGCAGACCACTGAGGTCAGTGTAAACTCCATCAAATGTATCGATCAGAGATTTTTTCCGAAGAGCAGACTGTTACAGTTGTACGTGGCGTGTGTCTTGCCAACGATCAGCATTCCTTGCAGCTGACTCAGAAATCCATCCACATGCATCTCGCTCCCTCCAGTCTGATGTGAAGGGGTGGGCACGACCTCTCCTGCTGCCTGGCGGAATTCCCCACGCGTCCGGGCGATGCCGTGCCCCGCCGGGCGCCGTCAGAACTCGGATCTCAGCGTGGTTGGTATTCTGCGGGTTTCTGGGATAGGCTCACCTTGGGATCCCCTGATCTCCAGGCAGGCACCTGCTGAGAGCAGCTTGATCCCCCTGTCCCGAGAGCAAGGCTTCCCACCCCACGGAGAGGGATGCGGCCATGAAACGCACCAGCGCCCAGGACGTTCCTGCTGCACGCTCCCCACGTGCTGAATGTGCACCTTCAGATGCAGGCAGGGCTCAGAATAAGAAACGCTTGGGAGTCGGCTCAGTTTGGTTTCAAATAGTGATTTTTGTAGCCAAAATACTTTTTCAAATTGATGAGTCGCATGCAAGCAAAGAAGTGTTAATAGAAGGCCTTTAAGGCGCTTAGCAGTAGCTTACATATTAAAAGCCAATGCATTAATAGCAGAAATTGGAGAGGACCTAAAGGTATTTTTTCCTCTGGATGCTGCAGGATCTTCCATGAGCAACCAATGTGCAGAAGAACCCAAAGTTGAATACATCTTCTGAACATCACCTCGCAAGCTCCATAAGCTGTGCGAGTTACCTTTCCCTTTAGAAAAGAGAGTTCCCGGCCAGCTGCAGCCCTTGCATCTCTCCCTCTGTCTCCGGTGCCAGGAAAGCACAACCAGCGAGCGAGTCCCTCCTTCTGCCCGTTCCCTCCCGTGTAGAGGCAGCAAAAGCGACGGCCAGGTTTGCTGTCGGGAACACGGGAGGCTGCGTGGGAGCTTCGGGGAGCTCATGCGCACCAGGGACCTCACGGCAAACCGAAATGGGCTGCCGCGGGTATTCAGTCCCAAATTGCAGTTCAAAGCTTTGCGAAATTATCAGGACCCTTTGTGGGACTGGAGGGACATTGACTCCGTAAGAAACGCAAAAGAATCCCAATTTGTAGACTAAACCTTCCCGATGGTCCTTCCTGTGTTTAAGGTCTTTGAGCATACATGGAAGGAGTTCACGTCCGATGACACCTATGCCACTGTGATTTCAAATCAACGTTTCCTGGCATAATGTGTGGTAAGGGAACTCAGAAGGTCCCAGGAACCCAGCACTGGGAAGGAACAGTGCTCAACGGGCTTTCCAGAGAGCCAAGGGGAAAGCAAAGCAGCGGTTTCTTCTGTTCTCCCAACAAGCTGTCCGTGCTGTGCCTGGCTTTTAGCAAACACCAAAACTTTACCGGAGATAATACTTTTGTCTAAACAAAAATATGAGTAAAAATCTGCATCAGAGCCTTCAGTGTGATAAATTGACACTTGATGGCAATAGTTGCCTGGAGTGCTCTTTGAACTGGAGGGCTCCTGGGGAACTTCCCTCTATCTCTGATGTCTGAAAATTAAAAATTAATCTTGTATGAAAAATTAAAAGGTGAAATTTTCTGCTGCAGCAGCATAGCTTTTTGAATGTTGATTTTGTTTTTAAAATGAAGGCTGAATGACATCTACGGGAAGATGATTGTTGGTAGTTACATTTAGAATATATGATTTTAATTGATTTTTGTAAATTGGAAACCTATTTACAAAGGACAGGAGTAGCTTAAAATGAGGGGGAGTTAGATATTTATTTACTGAAGTAACTGGCTTTAAACAGGCACTTATTCACTCCTGTAGAGCTACTCCCAATTTACAGTACAGTAAAAGAAAACTGCTGGGTTTATCATAAAAATGATGTTGGAATCTGTACATCTTGCAAGTTTAAATCTGATTTTTTTTTTTTAAAAAAAAAAAAGTCTTTATGACATCAAGGAGTGCCTCCTGCCCCTCACCGTTCAGGCACGTGTCCTCACTGCGTTGGCAGTGTCACCGCTCGGTGCCACCCTCTCGTGACCAGTGTGGCAGGAAAGCCGGGTGGTCCCAGTGTCCCAGGCAGGGCTGGCCACTGAGGAAAGCTGCCGTGCTTGTGTCCCCCGCCCCGAGATTAGTCTTCCTCTGTGGGCAAAGCAAACATTGCGGTCAAGTCTGAGTGGTTTTGGCAAGAATATTTCTTCTTACAAGTTTATCCGGAGCCAAGGGGGAGAGAAGTTGACTGCACCACCATTTTTATCAGTATTCACATTCAGGTCTCACCTGTTGCAAGTTCATTTTAAAAGACCCATTTCTACATCTTCTGTGGGCCTAGGACCTCAAAGCCACCATCAGCAGGCTTGGGCAGAAGGTTTCGGTCTTGGCAGTCTGGCTGACTTCATCTTGGCATTGCTTACCAGTCCGATCTGCAAAGATACAGCTGGTGAGAAGATATTCAAATGGCAGAGCTGGGACTATGTGTGGATGGATCAGGGTGGTACGCTACTTGGGCTGTGACTGCCAGAATACCGAAGGTCACCTTCAGGAACTCACTTGGGGCGGGATGCAGTATTATGGCATTTACATCTTCAATATCTCAAATATTTCTGGCTTTATTTTTTCTGTTCCTCTCTAACAGGCCATGTTCTTGCACCCCAGGTTATGTGTGGCATTACCTGCATGTATCAGTTGAGATCCAGTAGCAATGTGAGAAATACGGCAACTGTGTGTAGGTACACTGGGGCCAGGGACGCTCAGCCCGATCCGGCAGAACAGAGCATTTGAGGGAGCATCCCACCCTGTCTGAAACACGACGGTGGCTTCGTCCAAGAGCACAGCCCCTGGCCCAACCATCGGACCACTGGTACCAAGCTGCCTGAGCCAAAGGGAAAACCAGAAGAGGTTTCCTCACGGTTGGGGTTGCCACAACTGTCTCTGTTGGTCAAGTTCGTGGAGCTGCATTTGATGGTTAGTGAGTAGCAAGGATGCCTTTTGCAGTTCTCACTGCTTTTATACTGCATATTATAAAATATTGTCTATCTTATTAAATAGTGCCATTGTGAAAACCAGTTCAGGCTCTGGATCCAACCCCAGCCCTCATCCCCTTCCATTGAAGGCAGTGGGGTGACACTCGTTATAAACTGACCCCAGACTACCGTATGAGCGACATTCCTTTCATTTAGGCCTCATTAAAAGACAAAGTCTTCTCTAGCAGTCTGCAAGGACTAAGAGTAACCGTGAGCCGTTAGGTAGGTTCGTGGTAATCTCAGTTCATAAATACACCTGAGTAGTCACCCCACGGACGTACCGGTGCTGAATCTGAGTCACCTGGGGATCGGCAGGGCTGAGGAGGAGAGGGGATGCTCTGGAGGTGACCTTCGGAGACGGGACCATTGCTGCTGCTGCTCCACCTGCTTTGCAGTCAGCCGGCCGGCCGGCAGCACAGATAGCTGTAAGAGAAGGTGTTTTCTACTTTTCTGTCTTGAAGGATAACGCTGACCCATTTTAAATTATCTTGTTACTCCAGGAGGATCTCAAAGGTGGATTATATGATGTTTCAAGACAGAGATTGTATGGCAATGAAATGCAAAACAGCATGGAGCCAAACAGGGAACCTGTTCAGCAACGCACAGCACCACTGCAAAAAAAAAATATTTATTTTTGCTTAATAACAGAGAATTTATTAAGACAGGCTGAATTTTTTCACCTTGTTTGCAGTTTAGCCAGAAAGCGGATTAAAGTCCATTTTAGAGCAGTTCCAGGTTTATTGCAGAAACAAATGCAACCATGGTTCTGCCAGCTGCCGGACTCCCCAGCTCAAAGAGAAGGAAGGCGAGAGGGAGGAAGATGGGGAGCAGGATGAACCCTGGGAGCCGAAGACTGCATGAGAGGGAACCCAACAATCAGAGAAAGACTTAAAAGTGCGTGGCTAAGCCTTCAGAGCAAGCACCAGATGCTCCGGGGCCAAATCCAAATCCCAGCGGGCTCTGCCAAGAGGTGCAGAGCCATTTCCCTGTGCTCCCTGAGCCGTGTTTTCAAACCTGGATCATGGTTTTTTGTGAGAGCGGACTGCTAGGCCTCCTGTTAGCTCTGCCGAAAGACTCAGGCCAGGCAAAGTCATTTCAGCAATCACTGTTTTTCTGGAAAATGCTGCTCTGTGCAGCCGGGTTATTCATACAGCCAAGGTGCCGCCGGCAAAGAGCGCTCACCGTCGACACCAAAGGCAGAGACAGCACCAGGAGCGTTGGTGTGGGACGTTCGCTGCCCCAGGCAGGTGGGGGACTGGGGAGGGGGTGCGATGCTCTGGGTTGGGGCAGGCGCTGGCGGCCCTCAGCCTCCTCCTAATTTGGAGAGGATGCTTGGACTGCAGCATCCCATGCAGCAAGGTGGGAAGAAGCTGAATGGGTAGTCATGCATTTCGTATGGCTGGAATACTTTCAGGAGGAGAGACCGAGAAATACGCTCTCAAGAAAACCTTCTTGCCCACTGCCTGCGATCCCCACCGCGCCGAAATACAAGGCAGCCAGGTTTGTCCTCATCCCCGAGCAGGGACGTGGGGGTCTGAGCCCAGGTTTCACGTTCGCGTGAGCTTTCTGACCAGAGTGTGGTAGCCAAAAAGAGGGAGAAAGGGGAAGGAGGTGGCTGTGAGGGAGCTCAAGCCCCGGCCCAGGCTGCCCGGGGAGGCTGTGCCCTCTGCATCCCTGGAGATGCTCCAAAGCAGACTGGACGTGGCCCTGCGCGGCCAGCCGTGCCTTCTGCGGGGGTCACACCGGGCAGCCCCTGGTGCTGGGGTTGGGGCAGGTGGCTCCAGGGCTGCCGGACCTGGGGTAAGGGTCTCTGACAGCGCCTGGGGAGCTGGGATGGGCATGGTAAACAATGGAGAAGAAGGAGACGAGACAGCTTTTGGCGAAAGAGGTGCTTTGTTCCGCTGGCGATTGCTTCAGGATGGTGGTGCAAGGGAAATCCTCGCTCACACGAAGCCTGCGTGCAAACGTAAGGTCACGCGCCGGGGCACGGGGCCGTGGGAGAGGGCAGGCGAGGGCTGCCTGCAGTTAGGCAGCGAGAGGGCAGGAGCTGCCGTATGAGCCTGGGCAGCGTCTGGGGGGCGAGCTGCACGTCGGATCTCAAGGTGACGGTCACCTCTGACCTCCCCCAGGTCCTCTGCCGCTGGTCATCCATCTTGCGGCCCCTCTCCAGCAGCCCCTTCTCCGTTCCTGCAGCCCGCAAGCATTCACCATCGATCTCATTGATTAAAATCTGCATCTGCCCCGGAGTGAAGGAAACCATCAGCATGCCCAGGGACTTCAGGCTGGGGTTTTCTTTCCCCTGCTGGTGTGTTTGTCAAGAACAGGTCTGTTTTCTGCCCAGAGGCTGCATCTGAAGAAAATTCGTTTGGGGGTGTGAAAGATGCAGTATGCTGGGGGGTCTCCATGACTCCAGGGGCCGAGCAGAGGCACAGCCGCCTGCAGCACCCTCTCCCAAAGGCTGCGCAGCGGCCCTGCGGGAGCAAGGGTCTGCCTGAAGGGTGCAGAGGGGTCTTACACGGCGAAACCATGATTCCTAACTCTTCCCGACACATGCTTATATTTAGCTGCGCATGTGTCCAAGGCTTATGGCCAGGAGGGATGGACCCAGGTGTTTGCTCCTGCCTGGCCCAGGTGAAGGCAAAGGTGGGAAGCTCACCCCTGAGCAGCAGCAGCGCGCTCTGCCCATCTGGCCTCGTGGCAGCAGCTGGCCCGAGAAACACGGGTTAAATCCCCGCCGGGGACCCAGCCAAGCCCAACCAGCCAGGCTGGGATGGGAAGGCCTGCTCCTGGGATGGGGGGTGATTTGAAAGGAGGCAGGAGGTTGGAGGCAGAGCCGAAGGAGCATCGCTGGAGGAGCAGCATCGTCTGCCTTACCAGAGTGCAGTGCAAATGCCCGTCTGTTTGGCTTCAGGGACCGGACAAACAAAGGTGGACGTGCAGCAGCAGCTGGAGAGGATGCACGAGCACGTGAGAGTCCTCTGGGCTGGTGCTGGAACGGGGACGGAGGGCGGAGGGCGAGAGGTGCACGGTGGAGGGGACAGGGGCAGAGGGGGCAACGCCGGGGTCGGCAGGGTGGGAAGGGGGTGAGGCTGTGCCCGAGGTGGGTGCACCTCCCCGGGGTGGGGGGTACACCTCTCTGCATGTTGCAGAGCAGTAGCTATCAGTGTCTCTGCCGCCTCTTCCAACCCAAACAGCTTTCCTTCCTCCATGGCCGTTTTCTCCCCATCTTTCCTCAGAAGGAGCAGCGACGGTGGCACGGTCACAACCTGAATCACAGACGTTGGTCAGCAGCGGGCAGGGAGGGTCGGGGGGCAGGAGCCATCTGCCCGTGAGCATGTGCAACGCTGGAACAGCATCCTTTAATCACAGTTATTTTAAAGAACGAAGCGGACCAGAGCAGAGATTAAAAGCTAACCTGACACGAAACCAATCAAAGTTATCAGCAAACCATTAAATTGCTTTCAGAAATAAAACTCCGCTCATCTCGGCAGGGAGAGAGGTGAGACGGAGGTGCCTCCCCGCTCCCGCCTTTCCCATCCCCATCCCTGCTGCTGTGGCCGGGGATGCCTCCCACCTCCCGCCGGTGCCTGCCGGACTATGCTTGGCCGGGTACCGGCACTGCCAGCCCTCGTGGGCCCCTTCCCACATTTCCACAGCTCCGGGCTGAGATGGAGGTCGTGCTTTTGGCTGGGTCTCAGTGCGGTTGGTCTCCTCGCGGGCAGCATCCCTGGCTCCCCAAGGAGCCACTGGGGAACTGCTTGGAAAGCAATTTTCCCCAGGTAGTGCTTGAGCCTCTGTGGCCCCGGCGCCGCGTGGCACCGCCTGATGCTCTGCCTCCGTGCAGCACCGCACGGCTCACCGTGCTTTTTCAGGTTTTCGATGCCGCTAGCTCTGCCGAGCCCGGGGAGCGTGGGCCGAGGACCTGTGCAGCGTCTCTGGCCAGGCTTCACGCCCAGCCTTCACGCACCGAGCTTGCCTGCGTGCTGCTGCTTGGGTGTAGCTGAGCTGCTTCTGGGAAAATCCTCTACTGCACCGAGCGCAGCTGACGGCCGTGTGCGTCTGCAGAGCTGCTGCTCCTGCTTGTGCCCTCTGGCATCGCCCGGGCTGGTCTCATATGGGTGCACCTCGGCCCGACGGGAGCAAAGAGCGAACCAGGCCCAGGAGGAGGCTGAAGCGCTGGGATCTCGGTCTGCCGTGGCCACTGCAGCGCTCGGCTTTCCTGAGAGACCCTCCGTGAGCCCCATTGATCATTCATGGGATGTCAGGTGGCGTGCAGATGGGAACACAGGCCTATTGA
Source organism: Scopus umbretta (assembly GCA_013400535.1). Lineage (NCBI taxonomy): Eukaryota > Metazoa > Chordata > Aves > Pelecaniformes > Scopidae > Scopus > Scopus umbretta. The sequence continues at coordinate 14,857 of VZTL01039560.1, forward strand.
TTTTTACTAGCTTACTAAAAATTGAAAAGGGGGAGCAAAAACCCTTAAAAAGCTGGCGTTAAAGCATTGTTTCCTGAGCAGCCATTCCCCAACATGGGTTTGTTTTAAAGGAAACACGATATATGTATCCACGTCTTCCGCGAGAGCGAGGGTAACACCAAATGGCATTTATTTCACCGGCGAGATTGTCTGCTGAGCTGCAAGGAAATGGAAACAAACAAATACTGCTCAGAGCCCAAACCCAAACCCAATCTTTGAAAAGCTGCGTAAGTGAAATGGATTCAGCCACCTCTAAATTGGCAGCGGTCCCACCCCTGGAGATCCGCGGGGTATGTAATCAGGGGGAGAGCAGCAAGATGAGTTCCCATCAAGTGCATTGGCTTGGAAAATGGGGAAAGTTTAGGGTCAGGCGCACGCACTCTCGGGGGAACGCTTACCATGGGAAATGGGAAGCAGAGTGAGCTTCAGCCAACGCCACCGTGATTACTTGTTTCAGTGTCAATCTTCTGTACTTTTCAGTTTACTGAAGACATCTATCTCTCACGAGGTGTTGCAGAGCCCTGGCTGCGGGAGGGAGAGTCTTCCCTTCCATGAGCCAAACGTTAATTAGCAAAGCCTGCATGATGCTTGCCACGGTTAATGTACGTATCCCACCCCACGGGTAACGGGAGCGCATCGTGCCATCCGTGGATGGATTAGATTAAAACGTTGGTCGGTGTTCTCATTTTCCTCACTTGTATCCCAGTGTTGTTTTTCCCGCAGAAGAGATACTTTGACTATATACAGCAATTCATCTTCGCGTATAAGCCTGCAGGTAAGGCTAATATCAACTCCCTAATGGTCTGCTGTCTTACAAATGATATAGGGTATTTGGAAGGAGCATAAATGGGACTCGTGAACTTGGAACCATGAGCTGCCGATCAGGGACAGCTTATTTATTCCATCCGCAATGACTGGTAATTATCCTGTTTGGGAGGGAGTGATCGCTCCGGCTCTGTACCTGCCTGTCACATCTCTTGCAGAGCTTCAGCACCCCAACCCTCACGATCCCCAGGGCCTGGGTCAGGCAGGGGCTATCCCAGCAGCTTTGGAAGAAATGCCCTTTCCTGCAACTTCGTATGGATGCGCTGGTATCACAAGGATGCAGGGAAAAAGATATGGGAGAAAACCCAGATTGTGCCATCTTTTGGTTTTTTAAAAGAGATTAGCCTAAAATTTGAGTGTTTATCCAGATTTATGTTGGGGTTTTCTTTCCAGAGCTTTCACAATCATTCATCAAAGTCTGTTTCCACACAACAACAAACAAGCAGCCCCTGCCCCAGCTCTTCAGCTAAACGAGCAGAAGGCAAGCAAAGGGCTATGCTAGGGAACGCACAGCGGCCCCCACGCAGTGTACCCGGGTTTGTTTTGCACAAGGTAATGTCAGCCGTGAATTGCGTAGGTGAGGGACACTACAAGCCACTAGAACTGATGCCAAGACAGCCGATGATACGCCGTGAGCGAGGTATACGCAGCACCAGATGATCAGCTTCCGAATCCAGCCGCTGCTCGGTCCGGGTTTGATGACGGAGAACTGAACGAGCAAACCCTCAGCCTTGTGCCTGCCAGGCGGATCCCGGCTGCCCGGGCAGCGGGCGCAGGGGCTGCGGGACTTGGCAGGCTCCGCGAGGCTGCAAGTCACCTGCTTCCATGTTGTATTTTTAAGAGCCCATCTTGTGAGGCAGCCGACAGCAAAGCTTTCCTGGGCAACGCTTCCTGGGATTTACGGCAGGATTGTTTACAAAACAACAGCCCTACGTGCGGTTCTGTCCCAGGGGAGGCAGCGTGGGATGCCGAAGGTCACAGTTTCCAGGTCAGAGGTCTGAGTCACAAGGGATTAAAAGAGATTAAATATCTTCTTCTCGAAAACTGGAGGTTCGGATAATTAATTGCTCCCTAAACATGAAAGCTTTAAATGATTGCCCTCCATATATGCCAGATTCATTCTCCTGCCCTCGTTATTTGTCTCTGCAGGGGAAAACACATGCGGATGTTAAAAATGTTTCTCTTTTTGTAAAACACGGTCAGCATTATTCAGAACAGGGGCTGACTCTAAAAAGTTAAAATTTTGCTAGTTATGCTTTCTTGATTTTCCAGGCAAATCAATACTGTGCTTAAAATTACGAATTCCTACAAATTTTGCCCAAACTGCTTAGAACTGCCACTGCAGAACTGCACCCTGCGAAGGACAAAGACCAGCAGCCCGCTGCTGCGGAGGGGACGGCAATCCCTTTCTGCCTTAAATACCCAAACCCTTCACCATCCCCAGCATCACCACCCGCAAACCTAACAGACCTCTTCCCACAGGGAAAAAAAGACAAAAATAAAACCCAGAGGAGCATCGGTGCTGCGGGCTGAGCTCTCGGAGGCGATGGCATCCTCAGGGATTAGCCTCGACAGCCGCGCGCTGGGCGTGAGCTCTCCGGCGACGTGACTGCCATTCTCGGGCCGCGGCGTGCGGGAACGCCACGGGGCTGAGCGCTCCGTCCCCACTGTTATTCCCCGGCACGGACTCTGATCCGGGCAGGGACCCCTTGCCGCGCTCAGGGCTGTGCTCTGATCCAGCCGAACGCTGCGCTTGTCGCAGGCGGGTGCCAGGGGCAGCAGGGGCTGCCTGCCGAGGGGCGCGTGCCGCACGGGAGAGGCCGGGACTCCGCGCCCCGGGATGTTGCCAGGGGAAGGTGCAGAGGGGACCCTCCGGATACGGAGCACATCTGGTTTGGGAAGAAGCTAGGCGTCACTGGGAAGGTGAGCTGCAAAACAAAAGGTGCCTACAAAAAAAAATAATCCAAATATAAATACGATGTGGCATGGCTCACATTTACTGGGCCTCCTTCCTAGACCTCTTAAAGAAATCCAGTGTTTGGACAAGAAACGTTTTTTCTCCTCCCAACCCGTTCATGGGCTTCCCCCCTCAGGGTTCCCTCCGGAGCCGGGCAGGGCGGCCGCCTGGTCAGCCCCTGGGAGCCCCCACGGCTTCGCCTCCGAGCATCTTGTCCAGCTCCGCTAAGGATTTAAACACACGTTGAAATTAATCTGCTGGATAAAACCTTTTCTTCATAGTCTTTCATTAATCACCCGTCCTTCCCATATTTCCTTGTAGGAAAATAGATTTTTTAAACCTGTCAGATGTGGTTTTGTGGGATTCATTTTGTGCCTTTTCTGTCTGTTCTTCTGCGCTGCCAGGGAGGAAGGAGACAATTAACTGATGTTTTAAAAATGCCGAGCGCTCATTACTGTACTTAGCTAATAGATGTGAATTATGTAACTATTGGATGCGCTTAGGGTATTAAATATAGATTTTTATTTTGGGATATTAGGTTTCCCAGCAAGGCAGGGGATTGACATGGCTGAAAATTCAGTTCCCAGTCATATATAAAATAGGCAGCTGCAAAATCTAGACCCAGATTTGGGAAAAAGAAAAAGAACAACTGGCAGTAAAACTGGCGTTACCAAGCCATATTTGCTTTTTTTCAGGCACAGCCGCCCCGCTGCCTGCGCTGCGGGAGATGCACCCGGCGTTTGCAGCGCGAGGCGGGGGCGATGCTGCGTGCCAACCCTGGGGACCGTGCCTGGGGGCTCACCCCAGCTGCCTGCGCTGCGGGGACCCCCGGGAACCCCACCTGGGGTTACGGCCAGGGGCTGGGGGCAGGCGCTTTGCTCGGAGAGCTTGGGAGAGGGAACGTCGCTAGGAAAAGGCCAGACCGTGGCTCCCATCAGTCGTGCTTAGCTCCTGCACGCGTCCTCCCAGCGCGTTGCAATCCCAGCGGCAGATCGCTGTCTCTGGGAAGCCCCTGTCCCCTGCGGAGGGTGGCCAGGCCATGGCCCCATGCGTTTCCGAGCCGGGGGCTGTGCCGTGCCGAGGCAGCACCGATCACCAGCGCTGGCACCGGGGCCGTGCCAGCCAAAGCCCCTCCAGCAGCCGCAGCTCCCCGTGCACGTCCCCTGCCCCGGGCTGCTGTGGGTGCCAAGGGAGAGGGGCTGGTCTGCCAAACGTGGAGGCTTTTGCCTTCAGACAAGTGCCTCAGTTAGTTTTTAGACCAAAGTTTGTAATTTGAAGCTAAATGCCCCAATTTAGTGCTCTCATTTCGACCACTCCTCTTTCTGGGTTAATCTAAATCCTGGTGGGCTTAAACTCTTCTGACCAAACGCCATCTGCTCCGCTCGGTGGGGCCCCGGGGCTTCGGCAGGCACGGCAGTGGTGGCAGCGTGCCGTGGACAGGGACTTGTCCCAGGGCCACCTTCCAGGGTGACGGTGGGGGTCGTGCCAGCCATGACGCGTGTCTGAGAGGGGGCAAGGGCCAAGCAAGGAGGGGCTGCGGGGACGGGGCTCCCCGGCAGGACAGCGGTGCCGATGGGCAGCTGCCCCCGGCGTGGGGCTGGTGGGACGGCGGTGTCGTGGCAAGCAGCCCCAGCCAGCCGTGTGTCCGAGTCCCTTTTCAAGCCCATTTTAAGCTGTCGCAGCATCCCCTAGAAGCGAGACCCAAGGTTCCATTAAGCACATCCCCAGGTTGGGCTTGGGCTCGGCAGGGGTTGTCTGCCCGGAGCACGTGAACCGCAGCGGCCAAACACCAACCAGGCAGCACCCCTCAGGCATGCTGGAGGCTCTGCCGACCTCTACCACCACGCGCCCACGGCTCCCTCGCTGGCGACTCGACTTGTGCGTCTTGGAGTGGAGCAGTTCCCGTTCCCCAGCCTCACCGTTTACATCAGTCAGTGCATAACGAGCGCACTGGAGGCAGGTTTCTGTACAAGCACACAAGCGTACGTGTCACCTGCGTGTATAAAACGAACACGGTGGGAAGTTTGCGTGGGCGGTTTCTGGTATCAGGCAGGATGCGGTCCATCACTCAGGCTCACCAAAATACACGCACGCCCGAGCCCAGCTCAGTTTCCACACTGGCGGGGCACCTCCAGGCAACAAATCGCACCCTGGTATCAATTACGGGTTGACGCGAAAATGCAGGGGTCAGGGAGGAAAAATTTCCAGGAAAGGCGTCACCAGAGCCCCCGGGGAGGGCTGCGACGTGAGAAGAGGGAGGCTGTCACTTCCTAACGAACCAGGAGCGATTAGCGTCTGTTGCTGACGGGAAGGGCGTCTGCTCTGCCAAGCCGGCACCGTATCAAGCAGCTTTAATTTGTTAGGAGTGTGAAGCCATCTCCTGAACAAGCTGCTGGTGGACATGCTGCAGGGGACTGAGTGGATCCCAGAGGATGGGAGGGGGATGAAACAGCAGCTTGCAGAGGCAGCACTGGGGGTTGCCTACTTTGCTGCCAGCCCCCTGGACTGGGTCTCACCCACCTTGCTCCAGGCCAGGTTCTGATTTAGATACCAGGCGTTTTACACTTATATTTTAACTTAGTCGTATGTCTGCAAAGTAAAGCTGAATCTGCATTTTCTGGAGAATAAAAGCCCAACTTTTGGGGCAAAAGAAGCTTTGGGGCTATAAATAAGCATTGCTGCTTTTCTGCACGCCTTGCAGTGAACCTTTCCCAGACGCATGCCCTCCGGGAACAGAGGCAGCTGTGCCGTTGGCTTGGGAGATGTCTCATTGCCTGAGACAGACAGAGTGAATGACGACCCTTACGATGCCAGCAGAGACAGGCCTGCGGTAAAACACGCAATCCCAGCCACGTGGAAACATCCACCTTCTGATGGTTGAAGAGGCCAAGGCAGAAAGTAATGCCGGTAAGCACAGACGAGGATGCATACCCTCTCTGCTGCCCTTGACACACTTGCCCTCCAGCTGGCAGGTGCTCGCGGAGCACGACAGAGCTCAGCCAGGGGCCAGGTCCGCCGCCATGCCGTGGTCCCAGGCACGCTGCCCCGGCTGGCAGAGGCACAGCCTCCAGCCCTCCCGCCCTGCGCTGCTCTTTGGTTCCTGTTACGGTTCTGCTAGTTAATGGTTTTGAACTTGTCCATGGAAAATCTGTAATTTGTGCTGGGCTAGCCACAAATCGGAGTTGTGATTAATATAAATGAAGTGCCCTGTGTACGGGAGGCCAGGAGAATTGGTTGTCCTTCAGCATGTCTGCTTACGGCCATGGCACGCTGGAGGGCAGCTGGATGGAAATCACAGTCTGGAGACTCTCCCTGTGTTATTAACCACTGAGGAGATGTCAGAGGAGTGTGAGAGGAAATATCTGAGACAAAATATGAGCTGCAGCTGTCCTGCAGAGGGTGAAAGGCAAAAGAAGAAGTACAGAGCAAAGGACAACTGGAAGTACAACTGGAGGGACGGAGCAGGCAGGGGGTGACAGAGGCTTCTAAGGGCCCCAGGTCCACAGTGATTAATGGGACCAGGAGTTCAAAACAAAACCAAACCAAACAA